>VMKM01001844.1:0-107727 GCA_008360985.2 Macquaria ambigua
GTCTTGTGGTGATTTGTGTTACAAATCTCCTTAACCCCCCACCACTCCCTGTACACCCTTTATCTAGACCTTAAAGGATGGTTTCCTTTCATCTTTGGCATTCTTGCACAACAGAAGTGTTGCTAAGGCTGTAAGGCTAGCTTTAGCTACTCCAGATAGTTGTACAGTACCTACATTATGTGTGGAAAGTGTGAAATGTCCCTTAACAAGCACAAAAAAGGTCTTAATGTTAGAAACACATTAAACAGCCACTCATACCCAATTTTCTCACAGTCCCATTATATTCTGTGCTGAAGTTCTGATGAGAACAGAGTTCATTATCCAGTAAGGCACCATAAAACAGCTTTAAAATCCATCCTTTGATAGATATACATATAAAAAAAATTATACACAATAAACTTTGTAAGTGTTGTCCAAACCCATATTGCCACTGGACTGTGTCCTTCTTCCCCCTGCTTTCCTCTGTCTTGTGTTTTATGATTGCTGAGAGGGAGTCCAAGGCTGTGGCTACTTTCAACTCTGGCCAGAGAATAAGTTGGTCTGCCAAAACTGGTCTGCAGTTTTCACAAGGAGCTGAAAGGTTGTGATGCACGCTTTAAGACTGCATTGTGTAGCGAGCAAGGCCCTCATTTTAACCTCCCCTGAGAGCCCCAACACTTTAGGAAACCGTGCACGCTCTAACATCTCTTGACACTTGCTGCAGACTTTTGTTACATTTTGGAAGAGCTGTAAATGTGAGAACTAAAGCCGAACATGGGAGGGATATCAGGATCCATATTCCCCAAGTTTTGCCAAAATAAGAGAGCTGAACCGCAACGTTGTTTTGCCAGTGACCTGTTAAAGTGATCTTAGACTAGTATTTCTTTTCTTGGCTGCTTTGTGATTATATGCCCACAGGCACAGGATTACAGCAGAGGACTTGAGTGCTTTCCTCTCAAGCCATTTGTTTGTATTTAGAGACTGTGCAGTCAAGAGTACATGATTTAAGAACAGAAGTGAATTTGAATCTTTCTGTGCTTTAATGTTGTCTGGCAATATAGAGAATGGAAAAAGGCATTCAGGGCATCTCTCACTCAGATGATCACTCAACTCCTGTTCAGCTGATGCAAAAGGAGAAATAGGTCTTTCACTTCCATCCAGGGTATTCTTTGCGTGAATATCCTAAGTATAGGATCCCAGAGCATTAGGAAGAGTATTTGTGCACGAGCGTGGAACTGACAGATGGATGAAGGAGTATCGTTCCCAGTGAAACAGCATTCCCAGACTATGAGCTGGAAACGAGAGGTCCAGTCTACCTCAGAGGAACCTCATTAACTGCAGCCAGGAGTCTCGTCTCCCCACGTCCCTCCACTACCTATCACCGCCCAGTGTCCAGTATCTCACGGTTTCTCATGTGGGAAGACAATGCAGCGCAGGCAATATAGTATAAGATTATTGGCGCAACAAAAACAAAGATGGAGGCAGCTGTATCCTTACTTTGGTTCATGGTCATTTGTCCTAATACAGCCCAGGTGTTAGGCTAGGCTGCCTCTTAATTATCAGTGTCATCACTTTTCTCTCAAGGACATCCCGACCAATGAACACAAACATTCAGTATCATCTCAACCCACGTGCACTAATAGGAGATAGTCGAGAGTTAGAGGGAGGAAAACAAACAAAGACAGGAGGGAAAGGAGGGAAAAGAGTCAGGAGATAGAGACGCAAAGAGGCTGCAGGGTGTGAGGGTGAGGGTGAGGTTAAAACAGGTCAAGACAAAGTTGCCACTTATTGTGTTCACTATCACTGATATTAGTTGGGACTGACAGCAGGCAACAAAGTTTAGGTACGCTAATGTCCCACTCCCTTTTATGGTTGAGGTTATGACTGATGATCTTGTCATAATTTACGTCCGTGCATTTTGCTACTTTGTACTATACTGAGAAAGTCAAATATTCTTACTTAATACCTTACTATCACTATACATCTCTTTAGTATGAAAATATGTCAGGAATGATTCGTCTTTCGGAATATATGAAGTCTTTGAGAGGGAAAAGCTTCAGTAATGTGGACTTTAAGACCAGGACAGTGCAAATTAATAATATACCATGATATTACAATACTGGAAATCCCAAATGATTTCTAGAATGATATGAATGTTATATTACATCTGTGAATTCTAAAATAAAGGCCAGGAAATGATGTGAACTCAACATAATCTACATTTACAGATAGTCATCTCTCTGCTGCTCTGAGTTACTATACTGTAAATGGATTCATTATTTCTGATGATTGATGTTAAGCTGCTGATAATGAATCTCTACACTTCCTACATATGTATCGCAATAAAAGCCTTCCAGGAAAGTGAAGTGCTAGAACTGAAACTGCTGGAAGATGTTTAATGTGAAACAGACGTACAAAGGGTTGACTTTGCATTAACAGCAAACCGCAAACAAGAGCAGGTCAGAAATCATGAAGGTTTATCACTAGAACATTATAATACAGGGGAAGTTAGAGATAAAGGCCTTTCTCTGATAAAAGCCTGGTTCTCTCTTCGGTTCAGACCATAATTTGTAAATTTGCCTGGCTCTACTTTGCACCTGTAAACACAAATAATTCAACTGATTAGACAACCTCATGGATTTGTAACTGTTTGAAGGAGAACTATGCACATAAAAATGCAGTAAAGTAACAACAAAAACCCCACTACACCAGAATTTTAATTAAAAAAGGATGTACTGTACACAGCCTTGAACTCCTAATCTGTCTTGTAATTCTAGCCACAGGCAATAAGTCAAGTGATCAAGACAGTTACTCTCTGTCAAACACTGGTTATACAAAACCAGTTTATGCACAGTGGAGTTTATCTGATGTCAGTAGCCGCAGAATACAAGTCGATGTGGTCAAACCAGGAAAAACATCTTTTTTGACAAGACAAGGCCAAACAACGAACGATAAAATTTCACACTATGATATTTTGCTTGGTCAGACGAAACCTTAATGCTACACTGTCAAACACACACTTCCTCTTACCGCCCACTGATGGTGTTGGGTTTACTAATGCTGACCAGCAGCAGTGCAGCTCACTGTGTCAGATATACTGTGTGGTTCCCTCCAGGTCTAGCCGACACCCTGTGTCCAGCACAAAGGAATTCAGGGATTGTGAGAGGTGTTTGGTAGAGAGGGAGGACGCGTCACAGAAGAGGTAAGTTGGTGCAGATCTGAGGTCAAAATCTTTTCAGTAATGCTGAAATGCCAGATGTTTAAAAGGAAGATCTGAATCCTAATAAGAAGCAATTTCACCCCTGATTAAAGATTTTAGAGCGCAGACAAACACACAAAAATGTACACACACACACACACACACACAAAGTCATTCAGGCAGCTGTAAAATAGCTGGCCTGGTGCTTATCTTCAGGCTCCTCTACGCTTCAACTTTTGACAGGTAAAGCCCTGTTCTATTCCTTTGATCAAGCACTGGTTAACTATCCACTTCAAGAACCGACTGATTTACATCAGTGACCAGTGAAGGTATAAAGACAGTGGCTGCATTCCACTTCACACCTGTTAACACAAGAGTATATGGAGTTTCAATAAAGTTCTGATAAAAAGCGAGTGTGGGGGAGAGAAGGTGGTTGGCAACATGAACACTGAAGATTAAACGTGATTAATTAGAGCTCAGTGACCTCAAAGCAGAAATTAAAATATTCAGACCAAGCACTTTTTACTGTATGAATCACATACCCCGACACACAAAAAAACATGTTTCAGCAAAAAAATCATTTTTCAAGGCAGGACACTGAATGTGCCAGTAAATTACTGGGTAGAGAACATGATGGTGCAGAGACGTCAGCTGCATCTTCGGCGTCTGGGTGCAGATAGTCTGTGTGTGTGTGTGTGTGTGTGTGTGTGTATGTATGAGTGATGGTAGAAGTGACTAACAAAAGATTCAGTCAAATGGCCTGTACACATTAATATCTCATACAGTACATTTAGAAATCCAATTTTTATATAACTGGCCTAACACAGTCATACGCCTTACATGCTCGTGGTTTAATATACTTCTTAGAGCGAACAGGACCGCTGAGAACTGTTAGGAAAGTGTTGTATTTACACACATGACCCACTTGAACCAACTTAATAACACACTGGCCTCTCTGCCAGGCTTACAAATTGTACCACACACATTTACATTTACTCTCCATTTCAACATTAATTTCCTCTCTGTGTCCACATGCCACACTGGAGCAACAACATGGCACCTTTAAGCAGATAATCAGTACAAAATACTTTGGATTGGACTCAAAGCTCAGTTTAGGTTGGCAAACATAGCAGGAGCCCATGTGCGACTCTACAAAGTCTCTCTGAATATACAAATATGGGCTTATTCTGGGCTTATTCTCTGGTGACTCATACGTTTAGATTCAGCAGAGACATTTTCTACCTTTTAGAAAATCACAATATTGTTTCAGTGTGTAGTTGTTATGATGGTTTCTATTATCCATTTTCCATAATAGTCCAACCAAGAGGCATTATTACATCTTAAGTGTGCTCACCAATTACATTGCCTTTCCCTCTCTGTGCCTATTTCCTCCTCAGTGTGAGATACAGCGCAGCCCATTGTACTGGAAAACATGATGATCTGTGATAAAATGGGGATTCACTCCAGTCAAGTGTTTGCCATTCTCCTCTCTCTACGGCTGATTCTGTCCTGGATGGAAACGCGGAAATTGTTCATATTGACCAATATAATCTACCGGTGGGGTAGATTATACACTATTGGGTACTGATACAGCAAGTGCTTTCTGTGTGTAGATAGTAGATACATACCGAATGCTGTCTTTGACAATTCATACAGAGAGGAACCTGGTATTGACCTTACTCTAACTTAATTTAGGAGTTAATCTATTTACATTCGGCTTTATTGCCTTTTTATGCCACTCTGCATAAACTAGTTAACATGGACTTCCTATCCACTTGTAATATCCCATTTTCACAACAATGGCCTGCCACCACTGACTGAGCACTAGGTTGTGATTAGTATTACATATGATCCATAATCTTCAATTAAAAAATAAAGCCCATGCCATGTTTTCTGTTGACAAAATATACCAATAAATGCCGGGGTATGCTTGAAACAAACATGTATGACCTGTTGTTCGACCACGACAGAAGGCGAGAGTGTTTATAGCTGATCCGAACTGCCACACTCAAAGGCAGGGCTAAAAGCCGACCATCATAGAGAGGGTCGAGACGCAATAATCGTTCAAACGAGGATAAGGGCACTAATTTTTGGACAGTCAATTGCAAAAATCGTCACACGCAGTCCTCCTAATTCTGACGTGGGAAATGTATGGAGGGAAGGAGGGCGTTTCAGACACTGTATCATGATCCAACATGCACTTTGTTAACCCTGTTTTCACTGACCACAAGTGAAAGCAGTCAGATGTGTCCACAGACATATCCCCAGTAATAGTAAAAATGAATATTGAAATAGTCAGGCATGTTAACCACTTCCCATAATTGAAGATCAGGTTTTTCTAATGATGTAAACAAAGTGAAACCAGATTATTTCAGTAACCAGATCAAGCAGTCGAATGATTATTAAATGAATCAATGTAAACCAGGTTATTGGACAGAAGTTGTGTTACCTGAACTATTCAAACACTGCTAGTACTTCCAGTAATCGGGATACTGTTGAGGTTTCATACTTGTTCTAACTTCTGCTCTCAGCTTCAGTCCATGACATCTCACAGTGAGCATCAGGCCAAAGACCAGCTGGAGGGACCGGAGGAGGAACAGGAAAGAAGTGTGGAAGGAAGAAAGACAGAACGGTAGAGGAAGAGGAGGACAAAGGGAATTAATGCCAGCTCTACACTGGCTTAGCAAACAAAGGAGAGACACAGTTGTGAATGTTGTATGAGAGGTTGGACAGATGTTAGCTCTTAGTGTTGAGGTTTCCACTGTCTCCTTCTTAGTGCTTTGAGCTGAAGGCTTTCCGGTGCTGGAATAGTGTGGTGTCAGTGCTGTGTTTGTTTCTATTATTGACGTAACTTGGGTATAATCAGTATCAGACTATATGCTACAGGGACTTGGCTAGCATGTGTCCACCACCCTGTTTTTAACACACAGTAACAAGCAGACACACACACATGCACGGTACACGCAGTCATAGAAATACATGCACTTTAAGGTACTATACAGGCACACACACACACACACACACATAAAGTGGAAGTTGATCGATATTAATACTATTCACAAACAGCATACTTCTGCTGCTTACCGCAAACTGTTAACATGAATATTATAAGTGGAAAAAAAAGCAGAAAACAAAATTACGAACCTTCAAAATCAGAAATAATTCCCTCCAAGTGTGGATTGACTCCAGAATCAGACATTTTTTTCAGGCAAGCAATTTCACAAAACGTCTTTCTCTTTCAACTTTCAAGTGACTCCCTGTTAATTCTGAACAAAATAGGGTCAATGAGAAACAAGTCCAAGCCCACAGCTAAAGGATCAACTTTTCTCTGACTTCCTAACTTCTCTACATCGCTGCATTCAGACTTCAGAGAGAGCAAAAAGGCAAGCCTCCTCCCTTCTCCACCCCTGCTAGAAACACACTCCCCCTTCTCCCTCATGTCCTGCGAATATGTGAGTGTGTGTGTGCGTGTGTGTGTGTGTGTTTCCCCTGCCCCCCACACACTCATACATGCACCCGCAAGCATTCACACAGACAACAGACCCTGTCATTCACCGAGACCCTTTTCGCACAAAGTGGCTCTCAGGTCTGATTTCCTCATTGAGCGTCTGAGCAGCTCTGACAGTGAAAGTGGACGACATGTCACACAGTCACTTTAACCAAGTTAACCTGCAATCAGACAAGATCCTCTGTTACAACCGTGGCTCTTAAATGGCGTTCAGAAGGGCAGGCAAGTTTCACTCTGACACAGCTACAGAGGGACTACAGTTTAAGTGAGAGTTTGAGGCTTCAGTTTTGAGTAAACAACCTCTACAAACGGGCTGGCATGTTAATTAAAGTGCAGTCACTTCTGTAGAAGCTGCTTTCCTGTGACAGAAAAACCCAAAAGACTTCCTGGAGAAAGTTGACATTAGGGATATACGACAGCGCCTCTAAGGGAATCAGACGGTGATTCGTGCACCAACACGCCCTCTGTGACACCGTATTATCAGCAAGAGCATGGGAATTTGAGCTTGGTGGACACATCTGACCAGGTAATCTAGCACTGCAGCATTTCTTGTGGGAGGGACACCGACGACAAGCCAGCTTTTGATGAGGTGGGTATGGTTACACTTCTTGTCCTTGAAGTTGCTGTGGCCAATTTAGAGACTGTTCTTTGGGGCGACAGAGAAACACTGTTGAAAAGAAGTTGATAAAAGTGATGAAATATCAAAGTTGGCCTTGCATTTACTTAACCACATCCACTGTCTCCCAGTGGGATGTGCTACAGTATTTCATATCCATGAATCTCCCACAGAAACAAGCAAATAGTGATGCTATCACTGTAATTACTGATTGGTCATGAGTGAGCGGCTTTTCACAGCTTCCTGTTTGGAGCCAGACGTGACTGCGAATGAAATTTGTGATGAATTGTCCCTGATCCTAGGTCAGTTTTACCATTTCCACACTAATGGTTAAGGTCATAACAGTGAATGTAGAAGCTGGTCCACAATCAGTACTCAAAGGAAACCTAAAAGGGCCACAGGAAGGCCAGATAGCCAGGAGATACTGTCACAAGAGATACTGTCACACATCAGCTATCACAAATCACATAAAGTGTTTCACCCTTAGTGAAGGCAAAAAGGTACAGCACCAGTGCCTGGCACTTTTATAGCCTATAAGTATTCGGGAAAATCCCATATGAATGAAAAGCTCCATTCTAAGGGGCACTAATAGAATGCCAAGCCCACCCAGTGGCCCCTAACCCTAACACCTGAGAGGTCAATGGTAACACAGAATAACGCTGTGTGTTTATGGTGCAGTCTGGTTATTTCATACAACTGCTGCGAAGGTGTTTTAGAATAAAGAACAGAGTGTGGCACACAATATTTGCTCCAAATCCACCAATCATGGAACTTTACTGTGTAGAATATTTCTTGTTGTCATATGTTCTGCAATTAAGCTTTGAGTCCATCTTGTAAGAGTATGCATCATACGTCCTAACAGCTGTGTTTGGTAGTTTATAGTTAATGTGTTTGTTGGTTTGGGAGTGCATGCATGTTTATATAGTACACCTCAACATGCATGTGAAAATACATCTGTATGTGCATGTGAATAAGTGTACTTTCACACACTATATACATACATGGTAGATATATATATATGTATATATATATATATATATATATATATATATATATATATATATATAGTATATATATGTACTGTATACGTAACAAAGTGTGTGGCCCCTCAGTGCCCATGCAGGCCCAAGTGGGCTGCACCTTAAACTGTATGCCACAAGTCTCTGTAGTACTCAATTAAACCAAAGCACACGGTGTGTGAAATACACACCTCCCCCAGCCAGTGTGTATTTATCTAAACATGGATACACACTCAGGGCTGGCTGCAAGGCAAAGTTGAGCGCCAGAACGAGGGAAAGCTCCAAAACAACATCTGGTGAAGCGTGTGTATGTGTGCGTGTTTGCACTGTGAGTAACGTCATGTGAGTATGTGCCTGTGCATGCATGTGCTTGTGTGGTTACTTGACTGTGACTGTGGACGCTGGTGTGTTTGTGTGTGTGTGTCTCGGTGCCCCTGAAATAGCACTGTAAACACAGAGGCCTTTGCACATAGTAGAATACATCTGCTTAACCAAAACCATCCAGCCCCATATCTCTGTGGCACTGAGAGAGTTGGGCTTGTTTCGTACCTTGTTAATAACAACAATTATGGGTGTGAAAGTGTGTAATCTATAACGAATACACACAGTGTTGTTTCCCAAGTAATTTAATGTTTTCATCTGCAAGGTTGTCAGATTTCATGATGCATGCTGAATTCATCTTTCTGGGATTTGTTATTCACTGTGTAGCTTATTAAGACCTTGAATTCACTTTTCTTTACAAATTCACAGTATGACTGATGCCTAAATAGCTCCAACTTTGTTTAATTTTTCTCTCTAATTGCTAATTTATTTGTTGTACTTATCCCTAACATGCAGAAAATTATTTGTGGCCCTTGGAACAAAGCAATAATGTGTAAAATGTCACAAACTTACATACACCAGTAGGTAAATCCCTTCATTTTTGTATATTGATATCTAGTTTATACAGGGCACATTAGTATGTTCCTCAGATTTTAGGCTTTGTTGCTTGGTCAGTTTAAGACAAACAGGAATTCAGCTCAACCACAAACATTTATTGGCAGGAAGTTGCACAAAACCAAGCTCCCTGTTTGAGTGTTGCTTCTATTTGCCCAGATGAGCTAATGTTCATGGTTTCAGCGTTTATCTAAATGACACCTTTTAAAGATGATCAGTTTGACCTACATGTCCAGGAAATTTGACAAAATTACACCTCTGAATGCTAGAGGAATAAATTTACTTATTGTAGCAGAGCCCAAATAACACGCTGTCACTGCAGAAATATTGTGCAGTTAAATAGGGTAGTGAAACCGCTGCACAAATCCAAAGAAAGAATATAGCGGAAACACAAACAATAGATAGTTTCAAGAAAGAACAGTGAGGCTGAGGGAGTTAGAGGGGTAGAAAGAAGTCATTGAGAGTCATCTGTACCACATAACGCAGTGCTTTAACTCAATTCAATCTATGCCACTACTCACGTAGTATACGCATGTTTTTATTAATATGGCAGTTCTTTGGAAAAAACTATTATCCTTGACTCTTTCATAGTAAGCTTTTTAAATTGGCCTAAAAGCTGTGTGGACAATTTATGCTGGCAGCAATATCGCTGCAGTGGTTTTAAGACTTGGATGTTACTCACTGTGCAGGGAATTGTTATACTCAGCCTAAATGTCATTTGTAACAGGGATCTATGGAGTCTGTAATATCTCGGTGCAAGCAAACACTCAAGTATCACATTAAAGTTCATCTGTAGACAACTTGCACACCAACAGACGTGAAGATTAGAGCTTGCACATTTGGTTTCCTGTCTGTTCGAATGTGAGAGGTGAGAAAAAGTATAGATGAAGCTATTTGTACATCCCTATGTTTAGCAATGAAATAATTTAATATGCATGAAATTAATGTATTCTTAGTGGCATGTGCTGCAGTTTGCGAGCAAAAGATATTTGTTTAATTAAATGTATGTTTTATGGTACAAAATGCAAATGAAAGCAAAATACAAAAACACACTAATTCTTTGTCACTATTTCAAATTATTTATTTAAAATACCTAATACTTTGAATAAAATATTATTACTATTATTAAATTGTATTGTAATGCTTTAAAAAATACATGTCTGTTAAATATGGTGAGCCTGATTTTGTAACATTAAGCCAACGAAGAACATTTTGTGAGTAAGGTGCATTTCAGGAGTTAAATGCTGGCCAGTTATCTTTGTTACTTTGTCAGAAAAAGTGCATCTTTGGCATGAAATTCTGTAAATGTGTTCCAAGAATGCATTTGTCAAAGGTTTATAAGGTAATAAAACTATAATTATGGACAGAAGTGTATCTTGTGGCATGAAACACTTACTTTGCTTCTATATTAACATTCTGACACTAGCTGATTTCCTCTTTGCAAGTACAGCTGCATGTAAACAATCTCCTGAATGAGCGTTCACTGAGGAGTTCCTCTATTTCTGTTATATCCCCTCTGGCTTGACCTGTGTTTCCATCATGTTGAATAATTTCACTTGTCAGAAATCCTCCCTTAGGAGGACTGAAAGGTGGGGCTTCCTAGTCAGTTTCCTGAACTTCATGCCTCCCTCACTTATCATTACTAAATAATAATCTGAGAAATAATATGAGGTGAGATACTGGGAGGGTAGTGGGAGGAGAACTGCGGGGCGTTCACTCATAGAGGATATCCCGTACGCTTTTTTTAATGGAACATGGTGAGCTGGGTGATTTCCTTGAGTTCCTTTAACTCCGGGTTCATGTGTGTTTGTGAAAGTGGGTGGGGGTTTTGTGCACGTGTGTTTTAGGGTGAGGGTATACAGGGCTCTGGGCGGATACATCAGCACTTCTGAAAGCGTATACTCAGTATTGGTGCTGGCCTTGACCCCTTCATGTTAACAAATGCAAGCAGGTTTTAATCTACTTATTTCCCAAAGGGAGTGTACCAATAGGTGATTTCAAAAGTTATCAAAGAGGTAACTGTTCCACTTGTAATCCACAACTCTAACTACTGAATCACTGCTTTTATTTCTGTCAGTTTGATTCTAAACAGGCGACACAAATACTGCAATTAGTGTCATCTCAACAGACAGGACACTGATTTTCTTCCTGTTTAATTGGCAGAACATCAAGCAACATGACACACTTATTTCTCTCATTTCCAGACTGAATCCTTTGTTTTCTTTTCCCTTTGTTGTGTTTTTTAACAGCAGGGTGTCACCAACTAGCCATCACAGCAAGTTAATAAAATATTGAACAGATTATTTTAATCCTGAACAGGCCCGGAAAAGGAAAGTAGGAGGCACTCCAGGTCAAGATGGAGGTGTTGTGGATCCACCCACAATCAAGAGGTTGAAAATGCCATCTAAGCACCACAGCCTCAGCTCCTATCTTTATCAAGTCTGAAGGGACCAGGGGTGGGTGAGGTAGGTGCAATGGCTGTAGTCAAGACAACAGGTCCAAACAGAACTACACAGCACAGGTTGAAAACCAGGAAGTAGCTCAGCCCATGCAGGACTTCCTCAATTGAGAGGAGTGAGGGGGGAAGTGATGCCTGGCTGCAGGGTTTTCTTCACCTCTCTTCTCTACTACCCGGTCCTTGCCCCCACTGGAGTCAGTCTTTACTAAATTCCTCCACCTCCCATAAAAAAAAATCCCTCCGTCTGCAAAATATGAATCATCCACATGGAACATTTCACAGAATATAGGGAAATGGTGGCTGCACTGAAGAGGACAAAATGACACTGCAACACTGCCACCAAGTGGTAAAAAAAAATGGGTATGCGGTGTGTCTGTATGCATCATATGGTTGCTGAACTCAGACACCTTATTAACGGTCGAATTAAAGGCTAATTTGCAGAGTGTCGCTCAGCTTGATGTCCACCCTTAATCACTATAAGATGCTAGATTAGTCTTATCCTCTCAGTGCAGAGTGAACACATATGGGCCTGGACAGTTCCACTGAACCTCCATTAGCACAACAAACCACATGTTAAAATCAATAAAGAGTAAGTGATTAAAGGAAACAAGAAGGATCTCTGTTGAGAAATAGCCATGCCAGAAGCTACTGAGTAGGACAGAGTTATAACGCCACAGATGCCGGACAGTATACAGACTCTGATGCGTGCTAAGCATTCCTCAAAAGAGTCTGCTGTCTGTCGAAAACCAAATCATATTAGCTGACATATGAGCTCTGCTTCCACTCACCGTAACTTAAAATAAACCATCTGTGTCAGTCAGAATTAATCTGACAACTGGACTCCTCAGCTTAAAGTTCAATCATGTGATGATGGCATGGCATTTAACTCAATCGTCCATCTACTGTTGGATCATAGTTCTGTATGTGGGTCAGCTGTAAGTCGGTATCTGACCCAAGGCTGCCAATTACAGCACAGCAGCCACTTTGCACTGGAAGATTACGTTTCCTGATTCTGGCAAGTCGTCTTTGACAGCCCATCACATGAGGTTTACTCTCTGCTGCTCTGCATATGGTAGCTATTCAGAAATAGTGTGTGCAGCTCACAGTGAGCTTAGCTGTGGCTGTCCATTCAATGAGAATGAGAGAAGAAATGTCTGAAAAGTCTTTTGGTCAGTTTGTAGCTCAGACCACATGTATGAGAAATAAATCACAGAGGTAAAGTTTGACGTGTAGACACACATACAGACACACAGACAAACAGAGGTCTCTGACTGGCTGCTCCCACCCAAACTGACCAAGTAAAGCAAACACAACCAGGGTGGCTTCTAGCTCTGACTGCTGCCACTGCTAAGAAGCTGCTTCCTCTGCAGTCTAACAAAGAAAAGAGTAAAAGAAAGTCCCTCCTGAGCAAAACCTTCTCAGTGTTAAAGTATCGAATAAGTTGGAAAAAGCCACAACTTACCGGCTATTCTGTCTCGCTCCATAACTCAACGGCTACCTCAAATAGCCACATGTAACCTCTCCTTTTTCTCTCCTCTCCCTCCTTCCCTTCCCTTTTTTCTTCCTGAAGACTTCCCCTTTCTCCTGACTTAGTCACCCTGTCCCCCTCTTTCAACCCTCCCTCTCTCCTCCCTCCTTTTCCTCCCTCTGTCTCCCTTGCTCTTACTTCCTCCAACTTTTAATGTCTTCAGTCTGTCAGTATAACAAGTGAACGGAGCAGACGTCTGCAGCCATGTGCTAGTCATATGGAGTCCCTCTCTCTCTCTCTCTCTCTTGCTTTCTCTCTTGTAGCTCTCATTCTCTCCTACACACATACGATGCAGACTTTTTAGCCCAGAGACATACAAGCTGGCACTTTTAAATTTTTTTCTGCATTCTCTTTCTCCAATGTTTTCTATTATTCCCTTGATACTGAAGCTAATCTCCCGTTCCCTTCTCCCTCACTCACACACACACACACACCTGAAACTGACGCTGTATTGTGTCTATGAAATAGATCCTTAGCCCTTTGAGCAATGGTCCTAATCTGAAAATAAACTTGGTCCATTTATTACAGAGAAAAACTCCAGCAGTCCACCAGGACATCCTGCACTATACCAACGACACACACTCCTACCATGTCATCATCACCACTCTAACTGGATGTAGAAACCCACATAAAGCCATCATCCAAACAACTGATGACTGGCTCTAAGTGGACTGAAGAGTATTCTCAACAGTCCTCATCTAAAGAAACTTTAGTCCAGGGCCCTCATGTATGAAGTGCTTCTCAACAAGGCTTATTTACAACCAGCTAATAATCAGTGTTACAAGATCTCAGCCAACAAGCTTGTTGACTTCCTGCACATCAGCTGAGTGCCTCTCATCCTCAGCTCTGTATAGGAAATGACTGGACATCTAATGTCTTGTTCATCATGTTGCTCACAGTCTGACTGCATCATTATTCAGAGAGAATTTACGTATGCGGCAAAAATCACTGGTGTTACTGCAGCACACACACACACACACACACACCCACACACACACGTCATGTTTAGACTCCGGCCTCTGACCCTCAACTTGCAGCTCGACAAGGTCAGGGGCCACTTAGCGGGCCGCCGCCTCGGTGAGAAACTCTCAAGAAAATACAACACACATGCACACACAATCTCACACACACACACACACACACACACCCACCCATCTTTGCTTTTTTGTCAGGGAGGAGGCACAGCTCGACAGCTCACTTCCTCTTCCTCTTTCTTCCTCAACCTATGTCTTCCAAACGTACACTTAGCAACAACACTAGCTTTAGCAGGAAGAGCAAACTTACGGCTCAAAACAAACTGTCTCTCACACCCACATGCATGTACGTCTTCTACCCACTCAATCACGCACGCAAACACAGACAGAGGACACACACACACACACACACACACACGGGCAGGCAGTTGGACCCAATAGGAACATCTTTCTTGGGTGAGACCAGTGTTTGGATAAAGCAATAATATGACCTGGTGTTTCTCCAGACATGCAGTGTTGACATTTGCCTCTCTCTATCTGACCTGCCCTAATACCAGGAACTCTAAGTTCTGAGTGGCCAAATGTTTGTTTCTGTTTCAGTTTTAAAAGCTTGTAAGATGAAGAATCTTCACATTATTTCACGTTTCACAATATATATTTATAATATGAACACAAATGGTAGATGGGTGGAGCATCCTGAGTGATACAGCCCACGTTGCACACACACACACACACACACACACACACACACACACACACACACACACAGCTCTCACTCCCCTGCCGTCTTGGGGCCTTTTCTGACATCCGCAATAGAGAAGTGAGGAGAAGCAGAGCAGAGGAGGCAGATTAGGGATATTCAAGTGTAACTGCACTGTGAGTAGATTTAGCCCAAGTAAGGCACTCTGACTAATACTAAAGATCAGCGTAAAAACATGATTTATATAAGTCTATTCAGTGTGGATTTATTTATACATTTTTAGTTGGAATCTAGAACTTTTGCTCAGAATGGGTGCAAGTCAAGACGTAATTGTATTGATATTATGCCATAATTGTGCTAAATTCAGTTAATTGCCATTATGGTCACTGTTTATATGTATTGTACTTGTATATTTTCATATATATTTATAAACTCTAAGGTTCAAGTTGTGGCAGTTAACCTCAGATTAGTTTATTTTGAAGGGCTAAGAGAGATAACAAAACTACTCAGGAGTGTATTCTGCTTGTCTGGTCAGTCCTCTCTGTGCAAGTGATGTTCTGTTATATACTCTGTTATATACTGAAAAATAAAATCAGATGCCTCCTTTTATATTTGTGCAAGAATGCAGCAAAAGTACAACCATGTGCACACAGAGACCAAAATCTAAATTCTGACCAAGGTGGCAAATTAAACCAGAAATCAGAATAAAACCAGAGAAATTCTAAATGAGACTTTTGGTGCTGAATCCATATGGAAAGCAGGATGCTGGTGTCGTGACAAAAGTGTGGTTTTAAAAATAGAGACATGTCTCTTTTGGCCGCTGGCTCTTTCTGTCTCGTGATCATTTTCCAGACTTAAAAAGTTGCAGTTAATCACAGGGTCAGGGTCAGAAAAACACATGAAACACACACGATGTGCTTATGCATTTGTTGACTCACTCTCATATGCACAAACACACAAACACATGTTCCGACAGACACGTAAACACATGTACAATGTGTTTGTGCACACATGTAGCACTGAAACTGCATAAGTTATTTATAGTTAGCAAATAAGTTTCTTTTCTCTCTCTGTTTTTTTGGATGGAGCCTCAGGACAAAGAGCAGTGGCCCGGGCTGAAATGAACACACACACATATACACCCACACATGCTCATGTTCAAAGAAACACTTTTTTGTCCATCCGTACAGCCATCCCAGATTAGCACATACACATAAATTTGGATGCTGCTGATGACTTGGATGGAGGATGGAGGGCCTACAGTATATGTACAATAAATTAAATTACTCAGTGAATGATAGAATGAATACAATAAGCAAGATTATGGGTGTGGCATGGTTTATTTTACCTGCAACATAATAACAAATGCATTGGCATAATTCATTAAAAATGATGAATGGGTTTCTGATATTATAGTATTTCATTCATTCATTTATTTATATTATTCATTTTCCTAATAATATTACATAACCTTCTTTGGGGAGGTAAAAATCATCCATGTGTCCCTAGTAGATTATTCGCTCTAGTGCTCCGAAGCATTATCTAAAGTGACACTGACCTTTCAGTTTTATTTATTTAAATATTTTTTTAAATTAAACAACATAAGTATAAATTAAAACATTTTTAAAAAGACATCATTAAAGACATCATTCAAAGACATCATTAACTTAATACAGCTCATAAGCAATCCTATTTTTTGAACTATTTTGGTTTTACAACCACATATTAATCCAATGAGTAAATCTGATTTGACCTCATATCACTTAGGAATTCTTACAATTTAGCTTTACAGCTGCTACACGTCCTCCATTTTTATAAAAGAAAAATCCTTCTTGCTAACAATTTCTAAGACTCATTCATTTTTTATCTATTTTCCCCCAAAATACCTATATTTTTTAATGACTACTTTTCACAAAGATCCTACTTGTGTTTCCTGGTGCAAGAGGACACTGTTCACCTCTGTTTCACAGTAAATTAAGTTGTTTGAGCTTGTAAAGGACATAATTCAGACAAACCTGATGCAGAGAGAACAGACTGAACGGGCCTCCCTCACTCATACCTTTCACCACCTCCCCTCTCCATCATCTCAACCTGCTGGCGAGATACAGCCAGACCCTCCCACCACACACACACACACACACAAACATGTACACACTCAAACTTACACAAATGCGTATGAGCACTCGAACATCCACTTAAACCCAGACACACACAAACTCAAAGGGTTATCCAAGCAGATTCCTCTCGCATGACCGTACAACCTGTAAACACACATAGAAAACACACACACACATACACACACACAAATGCAGCCTCTCTTTTTCTGTCCTTTCTTAAATACACATATACCAAACATATATGTGCAGCCTATATTTGCACCCGATGAGGCAGATGGCCATGAGGCACAGACGGGCACGTGTGCTTGTTCACTCATGCGAGACAAACTCAAACACACACAACCCATAAAATTTAAAAAAAAAACTGTGTATCACACATTGACTAAGGTTGGATGGTGAGCCTTTGGGTGCACATTAATGTAAGCCGTCACTTCAGAGCACGACCTATGGCCAAACGCGTGACTCAAACATGCTAAATTTAGTTGTATAACAGTCAAGCAAAAAAAAAAAAAGAAATCACCAGTATGCCAGCCAGCACTAAAGGGATGCCTGCAGGGCAGCGATGCACAATGAAGGAGAAAGAACAGTGGGAAGGAGATAAAAGATAAAAGGAGAGAGGGAGGAGCGAGCGGGGGAAGTAGTGAAAGAAGTAAATGGAGGGGAAGACGAAAGGAGAGAAGGTGAGGAAGGAGGTAAGGAAGAGGAGCTGAAGCTGCTTGTGTCTTCAGGGGTGAAAAACACATGAGAGAGGGATCTACACACATACACACAAACTCTAAATGTGGAGTTATACATGTGCGCCATGGTGTGCAGGAGCCACGCCATTTATACTTCAGGGTCAAATTTCACCTATTGATACAAACTAGATGGATGTGTTGCACATTATGAAGTAATATTGTGCTTTAATGGGCCTGACATTTGACATCTCACAGTAAAAGCACAGGTGTAAAGAATAAAATTAATGATGGCTGAATTCCATTTGGCTGCTTCAGTTTCGGGGTCCTGGTATTCCGCATGCTGGCTCACTGTCACACTGTCTGCTGTGAAAAGGGTCTACGATACAGTATACGCCAAAGTATATATTAGGCTGTGTTTACATTCTTTCATTCACTTTGTGATATTCTGCTATGATGGTACAGTTTGGCCCATCTTGCTATTGAACAGGAGATATTGCTGATGTTGCTGTGCGATAAAGTTAACGTGCTTTAATTGAATGTGACAGAGAGTGACGATGGCAGCATTGCGGTGAAGAAGGATTTGCTGATACTCAAAAATAGAAGAGCCTTTCTTCAGCTTGCTTGGTGTTTCCTTCCCGTTTAACAATCTCCACTGGCATCAGAATCGAAAAAACAAAACAAAACAAAAGCAGCCCGAGCTGACCAATCACAGCTCTTGTTGTCTTCGCATGTAGCCACCGAAAGCCCTGATGTGTGGTTACATTAGTGAGGAGGTGCACGTTAGCTACAGCATAGCCTATTATACAGCTATCTGATGTAGATGCAAAAGCTCTGTTGCTACACCACAGCTCCTTAACACACAAATATAAATCTGGCTTCAAGTACACAGACATGCACCTAACAAAATACAGAAAAACATTGTAATTCACACTACACATTCACACTACGTCGCAAACACATAACCATGTGTGACATACTTACAGGCATGCTTAACTACACACACACACACACACACACACACACACACACACACCGCACACTATCTTTATTCCCCAAAAAACCTCCTTTACCGTCTGCACATAGAAGATGGTGGAGAACGAAAAAGAGAAAACAGTGTGATGTGGTGCTTCTAGCCACAGTCTGATGACCTCACCAGAGTGCTACACGGCACTCATCTTCCCCATGCCTCGTCTTCATCATACCCACACACATGCACCGAGAGAGAGGAGCTTGTCCTCCTCATTTGTGTCCCCTGCTGCTGCTGCTGCTCCAGCCTACACATCCAATCTGGGGCATGTACAGGGCTGACACAACTCTTCACTTCACTCATCTACACTAAGCCAAATTTAAAACCGGGACCCATGCTCTTATGTAAACCGTGAGGAAAGGCATTTTTGTAAACACAAAGAGCTCCCATCGCTTGTTCCAGAATGATTTCACTTTTCATTTTGTAAGTGCTATTCTACTGAATTAGGGAAATACCAAATAATAGGCAACCCATCTTCTAAATAACACTGAGAACCATCTGTAAGAACCACAGCGATGTTGATGGTTCTCAGCTGTAAGGTTACATTTTGGATCTGGAATTCATTTTTGACAAACAATCCTCTTAAACACAATGTACCATCCAGAATAAGCCCAGCAGTTATTCTGTAAGACAGTAAGTACACATTATTACAGCAATGTGGGAATAAGAAGATCTGATTGTATCTCTATTTTCCAATCAGACTTCCCAGCCTGACTTGATGGCAGCCACATGGCCCCACAAGTGATTCCCACTGAATCTGACCGAGAGCAGGGGAGAGAAATGGACGGGAGAGCTGGTCTGCTGTTGTTCTGTAATATAAACTCAATGACTTGATGTGTTTTTCTTTTTTACATTGCATCAAATATATAACAATGCATCTCAGGTCAAAATGAAAGCCATATCGCTCAGTCTGCTTCCCATTCACTACTGTGGTATTTCCGTGCTAGGGTGCAGATTCAGAACTGCTGACCTGCTGGGTTAAGTGAACAAAGTGAGTCTGGATTCAATATAAGTTATGAGTGATTGGCTGAGAATTGTTAACATATAATATATGCAATTTATAAATCTTTGCCTGGAAACCTCCTTTTGAGATTCCCATGTGCTCATTTGACATTTATGGTTCTCCTTAACTACTGGAAAGTTTTACAAAATGATGGTAAAATCATGGAAAAATCATAAAGTAACAATACCATAACAAAATAGTTACCCACTACAACTCAGAAAGCTACAGCCTTTTTCAGTCCTGTTTATGTTGATGTTTATTATTAGGATTCCCATTAGATACTATGACAGCATGTCCTTGGATCCACACAAAACACAGGAAAGCACTGAAAAACACAAACATTAGTCATACAATAGACTAAAAACAAGGAGTGAATTTCAGACATGATACAGATAAATGAGCAATATAAGAATGAGCAATGAATGGGAAACAAGACAAAGAGTCTACAGCCATGGTAACAGCTCTGAGACTGTACACAGCGGTGCTATGAGCTAAACCTTAACGCTAGCATGCCAACATGCTCACCGTGACAATGCTAACACACTGATGTTTAGCAGGTATAATGTTTACCATGTTCACCATCTTAGCATGCTAACATTTGCTAATTAGCACTAACCACAAATCAGCTGAGGCTGATAGGAACGTCATTAGTTTTGCACATTCATCCTTTGGTGACCATGAATGTCTGCAAAAAGCTTCATGGCAATCCGTCCAACAGTTAGAGATATTTCAGTCTGGACCAAAGTGGTGAACCAACATTGCCATCCCTACAGCCATGCCGCTAGCATGGCTAAAAATACAACAAAATCTGAAAAGAGGGAGGCAGGACCTAAATGTCCTCCAGCACTATGAATAACCCAAACACTGACCTCTATAATTACTAACACTCTATCACAAATTCTAAAACACTGAAGATGTTTCGCAGCTCATAAAATCGGTAGTCAAAACAAAGTGCAAAACTCATGGCCAGTCATTACTAATGTTGAGTCAGCAACTGGCACGACCAGTCAGCGCTGAGATGCACTCGACCAATCCTCTGCGAGAACCAGAAAAAATCATGAGGATAACCAATACATGACCCTGTTACTCACGTACTTAGTACACACACACATACATGGAGAAGCACTCATACGGTCCGTCCAGTCAAATCCAGTTCATACACGTATAACTCATGTAGGCTCCTCTCTTCCAGTGCTCTGACAATTTAAATCCCACTTTCAGGTCATTTGGACTGTCAGAGGCTGTAAAAGTGCTAGTAGTGCAGTCTGTCTGTCCCAGCATGGCTGTGGTAACACTGCTGGCTATTTCCTCCTCACCATAAGGTAATCATTAGATGTGAGTGGGAGCTGGCAGCAGGCTACGTAAAATGGGATATCCTCAAAGTTCCAGATCCCTTGCAGGAAAGAAGGGGTCTGTTGTAGCAGTTGATAAGTATGTGGACACTGTGTGGATATTGCAGATAGAGTAGAAGCCACTGTGGAAGTCTCAACACCTTTCATCCACTCTGCAGGATTTTTGTAAGAACTCCTTTTGTGGTTTTGAGTGGAACTGAAGCAAGAATAAAAATGTTGGCTTCACAAATCCATATGAAATTAGTCAAGCTGGAACAATAACAGTCTGTCAGCAGTGCTTAATGTTTGCTACAGTGTGTAATATACCTCATTGCGCTTTGTACTGTTACAATCCACACTGCTTAACTGTGCATTAGGTAACTGAGTAAAGGTAAGTTTAGACAGAGCATGGATGAGAGGAGCAAAGCTATGTGATTTGGCTGATTATCATAAGGAACAGAACCCAACCACATCAGCCCGAGGCCTGCTGCTTTCACCTCCATCTCTGCAAATTAGCCTGAACTGATGGAGGGATGATGCTGGAGAGAGAAAGAGAAGGGAGAACGAGAGGAGAGTTCCTGTGGTTCCCTGTGGCTTCAGACCTCTGTAATCAGCATGCCAAGCTCCTGATGTCTAAATCCACAACTCGGACCCAGACAGTCTACACATACTCTGCACACATACGCATGCACGTACGCAGACACGCGCACGCAGACACACACAGAGCGAGCTCCTGACACATGAGCTCTACAGTGATCTCTGTTCATGTGGAGTTTGGCGACGGAGCACGTTTCCAGATAAATTCAAGATGACTGAGTGTGAAAAACATACTGTGTCTATGCAGTGTTACACTGAGCCATCACGCAATGGGCATGTATAATTCATTAGCATTTGAGTTTTCTGATTCTGACTCTGATTACTGAGATTTAAAAAAAAAAAAAAACTTCTTGGTACGGCCCGACTGACACTGGATTTTAGTCAATACCGATATTGATATGTGAGAGTTTAAAATCAGTTAAAGATATATCGGCCAAAATACGTTTTCTGACATAAATACATGACAAAAATACTTTTGATGAGGCTCCCATACATGCTGATGTCGCTATAGCTGTGACAAGCTAATATCAGTCAATATTATCGGCCAAATTGATTTATTGCCCCCCCCCCCTTGATTTCTTAATCAAGAAATTTTGAAAGTAATTGTTAGTTGCAGCCCTATTCACTAAATATGTTTGTTAATGGTCGTTCAGTATCCTCCACAACTTGTCATTCATGTCTCATTTCTGCTTTCTCTCTTGTCTGTGAGTCAAGAGCTTTTGAGCTAAACTCAGAAATATACATACATCACTGGAGAAGCTCTTGTCTGATGGCCTATGTGCAATGTGCATTTTGCACATCATCAGGTTTACTGTAATAAAATAAGGTCACCTACATTTCTTTCGCTCTTTTAATTTTTATACACGCATACACAAACAAAACCTCTCTCACATAAGACAGAAACTATAAATGTTAATGCTATTCCTTGTACCACATCAAATAATCACGAAAACACAAATGCAAAGTAACATCAACGCTCACATTATGATCGGCCCATGCTTTACTAATGGCATCTGCTTGTAACATCAGGTGTTTCTTTAATGAACATGCAGCAAAATCATTCACGACTGGCTGGCTGCTCATCATGATAAGCAGCAGTGACATGGCCCGTTTTCATCCTTATGTTATTCACAGGGGGGGCTTTGTAAAGCTGAAACGTCATCATCGACCATCTCTATTTATAAACAAACTCTGACACTGACAAGGGTATAAGGGACTCTTTAGCTGGGAGAGAGGTCTCCTCTGTGTACGCATGCATTGTTGAAGCATGGGTCAGCATTTCAGAGCCCAGAGCTAAGTTTAATCAGATAGGAATTACAGCTGTGAAGAGAGATAAACTGAGAGATAAAACCATGAGAGACAGAGCAAAATCCATGTGTCACTTCCTGTAGTGGGAGGGAAAGGATTAGGATAATAGCTGAGGGAAAGTTTATCTAAGGGGAAAAAAGTTCAGTCCTTTCGATGAGAGAAACTTTTGTTGAATAACTGGTATCTAAGGCAGCCCTTAGGGGCTGAGACGGTGAGCTTTTTTACTTGGCGCTTACGAAAGAAGACTGATAAAGGTAGTCTAATACTCATGGAGGCTTTCAAGCAGGGGTGTTAATGTGATAAGGATTATATGAATTGGAGAGCCTGGCAGCTTGACTCTTAGGTAGTGAATTAAATAGACGCTCACCGATGAATAGCAAAGTTATAAAGACAGCTTTATTATCACAGGGAGTAGTAGTGAATGTGGTGGCAGTCCAGGCCAATATATGACTCAGACTGAAGGGAATCTAGCTCAGCTGTCACTGAAGAGCCATTGTTGAAGTGAAATAAAGAGCTGTATTGACTCCCCTCATCTGCTATGGGACCTACTGGTGTGGTTTAGTGGGAGGATGGATGACATGATGGATGCTGCAGTTTAAAGTGTCATGGCATTTTTAAGAAACCAGTTAGACCCAACGGTACTGTAGCCAGTCCCCCAAAATCCTCTGGGCTTGATTTGATAGCGCATCAGCGGACTGAATGTAAGTTTTATATTGATGGGATTTGAGTAGTGGTTGTAGATATTTCTACTCTTCCAGATTGGTATTATGACCTGCATTAGCTAAGTGCTGAAGCAATTAATCCATTACACAATTAGTCAGTTGTTGGAAATTGATATACTACTATTTTAATAATCAATTAATGGCTTCACTGAACATTGGTTGATTGCTTGAGATATTAACATAAAAAGTATGATGGGGTTGCAAAGAAATATGGTATAAATAAGAACATTTATCCATTACTGATACTATCATGGAATGGAAAATGTATGCAAAATCACCTTTAAAATATTCTGATATTTAATCCAATGAACTGTGTTTTGCTGTTTTTTCTTCACACGTATAAAACTAAACTTGTTTTGTCAAACCTGCAATAACTGATTTTTTTTTTTTTTCCACTGAAAACGACGCTGTGAGAGCAGTGAGAGTGAACCAAAACAGTAAAGGTGTGGACCGCACAGCTAAATAATGAGCTTAAACTCACTACAAAGCTCTGTAAAGCCGAGGAGCGCTGCAGATTCAGGTGCTAATTCTCTGTAGGTTCGTCACTGCGAGCGACCCCTTTCACACTGTCACATTGTTTTCCCATTGTCACTTGATACATTGTTATAATAGAAATATTGACTATAGCAGCTTTAAACTTTAACTACAATTTGCTTAGAATCATGAATTTGGATAACAGAATGATATAATTATATCATCATGATACAATTTCACTGAAATTCACTAAATGACAATACTGAAGCATCTCTAAGTCCCAACTGAATGACATTTGCGTTAGGATCCAGATATTACTTGCGCTATTCTCATTAGAAGCACATCCCCAGTATAACGTGCCCTAACAAAATTTAGCTAAGTCAAATATTGTAGTGTGTGGGCCAGAGTCTGCACGTCACCCACTACATCTAATCCAGCAGGCTAAATCCTGGCCATCACCCCCTCTAGGGTGCTGCACAGCGTTGAGATGTTGAGTCATTGTAATAATTAGTCATTTCCTAGTAAAACTGGCAGAGACAAGAATGTTTCCCCAAGACATCCAGCACTGTGGTAGTCAGTGTATTTTCTATATGAAGTCAAATTCTAACATGACAACCTACAGCCAAAGTTATCTTCACCGGCACCACATCTGTCAGTTCTATCCACAAGTCAACATCAAGAACACTTCCCCGAGTTTTTATCTAAACTTCTATCAAGGATGAAAAGTCCAGCAAATCCACATAACCAGCCCCCAGGAAATGTCCACCACAAAGGAGTCTATTCAAGCTGAGGACGAGCCTGTTTTCAAAAATGGCCCCGCCATGAGAATATATAGCACAGCTGACTGGGATCTCTCATGCGTAGGAAGATAGAAAGAAAAAAGGGGGGAGGACAAAAAAAAAAAAAACAGTACATTTACTCCACTGGGTCTCCCTGTTCATTCAGGGTCACATTACTTGAAACTACAGAACAACATGGGAACATCCAGTTCATTAAGCCCAGCAAACATATTTTTGTCTGTGATCTAAGAGACAACATAATGCTCCCAGAGTTAAATTAAGCATGAGTTACTGGAGAAAGCATAGATCTAATGCACTCTTCCCAAAAAGGATGTAAAACATATTTTCTAAAACAGAGCTTTGAAGTTGTCTTTGCTTGTAGTTTTTGGACATTGTTACTGAGATATCATACTGCTGAAAATAGTATACGACATGAAACAACAACATGATTACAACAATATAAGATGATGGGGATTCGATATGAAAGGGTTTTTCACACCAAGGTTCCTGGCTTTTACAGAGTATTTTAGCAGATGATAGCTGCCCTCGATTACACATCTGCACAACTTCAAACATCTGCTCTCCCAGCATTATCGCACATTATCGAGACAGCCCACTCAAACCAGAACTTTCGCTTGGGATAAGTTGACAGACATGTAGAAGAAAAAAAGACTAAAAAGGCTTCCTATTAAAAGCATCTCCGTTAGGAAAGATGTTTCTGTACTGCTAATTGGATTCTCTCTCAGTTCAGCTATGAAATTATCTAACCTGACAGATACTTTGACACCTTCAGGTCAAGATGCTGCATGGAGAAAATGCTTTACGAGGTTTGACCTGAAGAGGAGAGAGTGTGGCTGCCATGGTCTTATGGTTTGTCTTTGCCTATAGAGAGATCAGATCACCAGAGAGCCTAATGATCAAGTAAATAAAGACCTCAGAATTAAAATACTCAGCATTATTCAGTCATAAGTGACAGACAATTTCAAGCCTCCTGGACAGTATATCACATCTGGACTTTCTTGGTTTTCTGGAAAAAGTGTGAAAAAGCAATGACACGACACCTGAAAACTGTCATCACCACACACCTGAAGTGATGAGGCCACTGTTGATGCCCACTGCCAGCCTCCTCGACAGTCTGACCACCTACTAAGCTACCAATCCACCACTGGCTAAAGCCAACAGCAAATAGTTTGAGGGTGTTTGTGTAGCAGTGCTGTGTCAGTGCAGGTGCAGCCGTGAGGATCTCCAGAGATAGAAACTGACAGTTAGTGATAAGACTCCTTAAACAGGCCAGTCCCTCACCTCTAAGTATGACCTTTCCCACATTTCTATTCCCTAAAAGGTCAAGCACTGATTTCTTAAGGCTCCAAGCTGCTGCTGTGTCTGTGATAGTTACTATGCACAAGGTTAATACCTTAATTGTCTGGATTTTCTGACAATATACAGTAAGATCGCCGAAAATCAAATGTGGACCGTGTGTAATGTAATAGCACAGACAGAGAATTCACAATAGAGACTTGAGATTTGGACTTGAGTCACCAAAATGACATTCAAGTCTCAAATTTTAACCTGGTAAAAGACATCGACATGTAGGCGTTGCATACTGGAATGTAAAAAAAACACAACTTTGACAAGAAAATGTTGAAATGTCGTGCACATGTGTATATTAGCTTTGTCTTTCATGGCACAAGTTTTTCTTCAAACTCGGTGTTATATATGTATCCTGTTTTCCACACAAGCCTCAGCAGCATCAACTTGTGCCACATTTCTATGTCTGTTTAATCTAGAGCACTTTATTTTTCTCCCCAGAGCCCATCCTGTGCTCCTAAATGTTGAGAGAGGGGGAACGCGCAGATGGGGCCTGAGCAAAGCCAGAGATGCGTTGTATAACACACACACACACACATGCACACACACTCAAGCACACACTACATTGTGTCATGCATGTACAATGCAGGAGCATGTACACTGACATCATGAGCAAGCAAAAGTCTAAAATGTCTGTGAAAGCAAAACACACACAAACACACGCGCAGCACTATGAGTCCATGAAGAGAGCGCAGCCAGCCTGAAGGGGCCAGTGCATCCATACAGAAGGTCAGGCTGAGAAGGACAGATGATGATGCACATCAGACTTGAATAGCCAGGGGACCCCGAGCTGCTCCCCTGGGTGCTGCACACTCAGCCGCAAAACAAACTGGCCCAAAACAACAGAGGGGGCAAAGACTAAGTTTGGCAAGTTGGAAAGTGATAAAAAGACAACTCAAGATAAACAGAAATAAAGTTTAAAGAGAACATTCAGCAGTGCACAGAAAGAGTCTTCTAATGGATAACTGAAAACATATTGAGTGCCATATTTAAGCAGCAAAACTTCATCATAAATTAATCTAAACTGTACATTGATTTCATAAATAGTATGTCCTACATATTCATATGCAGCTTGTGCGGTATTACTTTGACATGCAAAAACATTTTAGTATCAGTATTTTATAGATCTGTGCCAAAAGTAGGTCACAATTTTTATGCATAATTCACACTTGTAATTATTTTTCTGCAGAGTTTAGATCATGTGATATCTGACTGAATAAGTTATCACCATATCAAGTGTATTCTAGCATACTTTTTTAAAACATCTATACCTGAATTGGGAGTCTTCTTCATGCTCTGGGTTTGCTGCTTGGTCCACTTCTCTCAGTCGTCAGTAAAAGCAGCTTTGCCAAGGCTTTGGTTCTCAGAGGAAACCTGTCTGACTGTCCGTCTCACGCGGTCCCGTCGTCCAAAAACTGGAGTCGACTTTGTTGTCTCAGTTTCCCCGCACTTGTTCTTGTGCAGAGCTGGCTCCCAGTGCGTGATGACACTGTGTGACTGCAGGCAGCGTAGATGCAGAAATGCCGTGTGATCCGCTGAGCTCGATGATGTGCACTTTAGTGGGATGCTGAGAGTCTCTCGAGACCGCACGAGCATGGTAAAAAAAAAGAAAAATGTGAGCGCACTAGGAGGAGGTGGTGGAGGGGTGTTCCACTGACGCGCCTTTACGCACGGATCCCAAGTGCTATCCAGTGTTGGGCACCTCACTCAAAGAAAAATAATTACTATTAAAAATAATTATTATTCTGTCACAGCAATGAATAAGTGCTGCCTTGAAATAAAATCGATGTGATGGAGGATCAGAGGAACAAAACAGCCTTGATGTCAAACCGTCATTCTTTCTCTCGTTAGGTCAATTCTACTGACTTTTTCATTAAATATGCGTTTATAATGGAAAATACATTTTGGATAGCTATGGATTATTCAACTTATGTGTAATATGAGGCTGTGAAAAAAGTGAGCTATACCGACTTTGCTTGATTGATTGGTGTGGGGGAGAGAATTAAGCACCGAAGAATGATGGAAATCGCCTCATGCTACGGAAACTTTATCATCACCTTTCATATCATTTTGGTATACATCCCTAAGCAGACTCATATTCTTCTCAAATACTGACATACTAATGATATATAGGGTGTTCAACAACAAAGTTAACCTTTACTTTGGTGCTCATTGTTAATGTGCGCACCTCTGATTGAATGAAATGACTATCAGATAATCAGTAAGACGTTCAGGTTATGGTTGAAGCCTGCCTTGTAGTGCCCAGCTTTTTGTTTTTAGTGAGAAATCAGATTTCAGTCATCAGCTCTCTGGGCTCATATGGTTGCCCTGACAGTTGACCTGCTTTCTTCTCATACACACCTGAGCTTATTTCTGGCTGTCACACCCGTTTGAATTCAAACCTGTGATTCTTCTAGAAGCTGTCTGCTGCCGGCTGTCTGTGCACTGTGTGTTGCAGTAAAACGACTGTTCAATGCTGCTCTCTTCTGGTCAAAAGTGAGACTTGCAACACTTCAATGGAAGAAGAAGAAAAACATGGGTGTTGTACTACAGCAATATTAGGAATCCAGAACCATTTCACTTGTTATAGCAGGAAAAGCATAGGTGGAACTAATAACACTAATGATGGTCCTGTTCCATTTACAGTAAGCGTCCCAGTCAGTCCGGCCAATGAGCCAGCAAGCTATTAGCAAGGACATGGAACATCTAAATGGATTGCGTCCTTTAATAGTGTTATTAGTCATACCTGTGCTTTTTCTGCTAAGACATGGCAATGTTTCTGCTGTTAAAAAGGCCTATATTACCATGGACAAATATCTGCTCCTCAGTTTTACACACACCATATTCAAATTTACATCTCCAAAAATCGTAATCCTCTGTTCAAACTATATATTGATAGGCCTATACAGTGTTCATTCATATACATAATAAATATATTTATACAGCAAATACATTCATGATAACATGATAATGGCTCATGTGAATGTTTCTTGTATGGATGTGTGTCCGTATTATGGGCAGAAATTCATAAAGCGCAACAACAAAAATGTATTGAACGGGGGGTAACAATGGTCAGGAAGTAAGTTCAGATGAATTAGGTGTCAGGGGTGTAAATACAGACAGTGTAGGCAGTGTGGATGCACTGGGGCCCGTGGGGTGGGGGGAGCGGGCCTTCCAACAATGTGTTGGCAGATGGTTGTCACATAGACATATACAAAAGTCTCTATTTGATCATGTGACGAGACGATACGATATACAGTAGTTAGTTTTAAAGTCTGTCAAGATGAGACAAGCTGAGCACATCTGCAAGCAGAGTGAGCGCTCCACTTTAACCCCTCTACTTTGCCAATACAATAGCCTAAGTAACTCATTCGACTGTAAAATCCAACACATTGTTGGAAACATATACTGTATACGCCTAATTGTGTGTGTGTGTGTGTTTTATAACTAGTAACTAGTGTGCACTAGGGCCCATCATAATAGCGTGCACTGGGGCCCTTCGTAACTACCTTACGCCACTGTTAGGTGTCATTCAGCTGTGACTATCTTTCAGTATGTTTTCCTCTTAAGACCCACGCTCACAGTCACATCAAACCACACCATGTTATTTGGGTTATGGTTGACTGTGAAGGTGTAAATACTACAGAATGGTTCTAAAGGTCATGTGAAGTATATGATGTTCAGAGCATGTGCTCTCCATTTTAACAAATAAAGGATCAACAGTTTATTCTATTAAATTATTCAGGGGTAAACATGATGGTATTTGTTGTAATTATTCAAATTATTTTATCTTGTTTTAGATTTTATTTACTTTTATTTTGTTTTTATTGTAAAGCACTTTGTAACTTTGTTTTGAAAGATTCTGTATAAATAAAGTTAGTGTTATTATTATTAGTATGATGCAACTCAACTACTAAACTGTATTATTATGATTGTTATTATTATGGTGTCTGTCTGAGCTTGTGCCTCTGCCACAGATGTCTGTGGTTTAGTTCAGCACGCACTTCCTGTCCTCCAACTCCCATGAGTTCAGGTGTTACCAAGTCAAAAATAAAATAAAAACACAAGCAGCAGTGACACATTTCTGGTGTTGATGTGGGGTTAAAGTGAAAGGATTATATGTTAAAAAATCAAAAGTCACTTAATCTGTGTTGCTTTTATTGAATATTCTACATTTGTTTGCAAACCACAGATGCAGATAAATATCTTTGTTGTGAAAGCAAAACTTCTGACATCATTTAGACAGTGCTTTACAAATGTTTTCTACAGCACCAATGGTGCAACATAGTCAGTAGCTTTTTTTTTAGTAGGGAAGCAAAAACTAGAAAAGCAGAAAAACAGAATCACAAACAAGAATGATCAAAATAGATAAAAATGTATTGCCTGTCTAATAGCAACACACAAGTACAATTATTAACTTTAAAATGTATTTACAATGGCCATTATCATCATCATTACCACCTTTACTATCAGCATTCTTGTTTTCATGTTTACCATTTTTCATATTTGTACCTAACTATATTAGATTTGTATTAATATATTATCTGAGAACTCAACACTTAGACATGCGAACCACCCACACAAACATGCCCACCCCCTTGTTTGTGCCACAGTTTCCTTTCTCATAGCTGCTGTCCCACACAACCTTCAAAAATAAAAGCTACCTTTGCTGGGTGGCCACAGAAGCTCAAGATAATTACAACAAACAAATCAATAATCTGACCACTCAGATCTGTTGTGCTGATTTCAACCTCCCACTCCATTGTCTTATTAATCATACTGCCTTTTGCATCTTGTGCCTGTTCATCAGACAGTTTTAGCGCTCTGTTCTGTTTGTTTGTTTTCCCTGGGACAATTTTACTGCGCTCCCTGCAAAGTTTTTCAAGTGTTGCTCTGTTTTCCTTGTGTTATTCCAAATGGTTTGATCACTTTGATGTGTTTCTGACTAGATTTTATTTGTAATTATTATATAGAGCATAAACCCCTGCAAGCCCAGGCATACACAGAAATTTCCAATAATACCTAAAAAGTGTTTCTTCTCAATGCTGTAGCAATGTTTGGATTCATAATTTAAGTTAATAAACCATTTTTATTTAGGTATGGGTCCATGAAGAACTTTATTAAAGCATTTATTCTATTGCTTGTGATAAAGCAGTCAAATATAGCAAAAAACAAACAAACACCAAGCACACAAATATTAAAGTTCAAAAATGAATAATCAATACTAATAATATTAAGAATGATTGGAGTTTGGTGATGGTTTCACAACAATTAACACTTTTAGGAGGTTAAATAACCCCATAACATGTTTAACAGTGTTTAGCTGTTAAACATGTATGTCTCACTTAAAAAAGCTCAATCAAGCAACAAACAGCCAAAAAAGTAAACCAACCCTCAAGAAGAAGATGGCCATCAAGCCATAATATTTGATCTGCAATGCTAAGCGAAATCAAACGGGCTTGGCGGTGACTGCTCCGGAGCTACTGGAGGTTGGACGCTGTTCTTGCTCATAACTTCATACACATTATCATTGGAGACCTGCAGGACCCTTGTTGCTCTTCTTCTGCTGCTTGTCCATTGTTTCATCTGTTGGTAGTGAAATGTCAATGTAGAGACTGTCTGCATTGTATGAAGGTGTGTACAGCTATCAGAAAATTACATTCATTATGTTATAAGACCTTTTTAAAGACGTTATTTAAAGAAATTGAAGACTGAATATTTGGACAAATGTTAACAGAAGAAGAGTAGAAAGATTTCACAAACAATAATCATTTGAAAGAAACCAACTCGAGGGCTCCGGCTCTATAACCGTGTCACTGGTGACACTAGTTTTCCCCTAGGAGCAATGGCAATTGAAGGTGATTATGTAGTGTAATAAATCTAAACAAGGCTTCTTCACAGGTGCAGTATGATAGTTTTTCCCTCCTTGTACAGCGAGTACAAGGAGGGAAAAACATTATGTTGGATTTGTCTGAGAAAAAAAAAAGTTCTGTCAAAAATAATAAAAGTAAATAAACATTTCATTTTGGAATTAAGGTCTCCTAAATTACAATGTTTGATTTTGTAAGACATGACGTTTGTATAATTAAAATTAAGTCATTTTAAGACTTAAAGACGTTAAGGATCTGAGTATGTTTTGACACTGACATGTGAACCACCATACACTTTGTGCTTTATGAAAAACAGTTTCCTTAGTGAGCGTTTCAAGCATAGCCAAGTGCAAATTAAGTACAGTGTCTCGAAACTTCTCTTACCAAAAGAAAATTATATTTATCTTAATATAACATTGCAAAAAATGTGAACGAAAGTACAGTAAGTCTGAAAACACTGTGCCCACATCCTGCAGACAGAGCATTCAGCATGTGAACTGAAGATCTCTCTTGTATTTACAGATGTTGGGTGGTTTTGGCGGGATGCAGTGTGATAGACTGATAAGTGTGTACATGTAGAGGAAATAATATCTGCAGACACAGGAGGTAACTGCTGCTGAAGATGGCAGAGCTACTTGAATATTTTGGTTCAGGCACAAAGCGGCGTGTAGAGAGGTCTGAACTCACCCTCGGGACGATCAGCAGGATGAAGGTAATGGTTACCACCGTGCTGATGGCGCAGGTGGGGATGATGATTAACTCCAAAGGTAGAGTTTTCTCGATGGCAGAGGCAACAAGAACTTCATCTGAACTGTAACATGGTGCCACTCCTGTGTGAAACGACAAAAAGGCAAACGTGGGTTACACCAAATAAAATGTACCATCTTCATGCAAATGTTCCTGTAGCATTCCATCTAGTGACAGCATTTGTGGCACAGCTTTAACTATATTTTGTCTTATAAATTTCCAAACTGAATTCTCCCTAGACCTGAGAAAAAGGTTGGCTAAAACTAAAAGAAGGTAGATATTCTCTTTGCTTGTAGAGAGGTGGAGCCCATTTCATATACTGTTGAGTATCATGTTTTATAAATTCACCATATATTTAGTGTTTAAAATATTAATCTGCAAGTAACTGGTAACTGTAGCCATCAAACTTATGTAGTGGAGTAAAAAGCACATTTCCCTATAAAGTATTTCCCTATGACTAAATGTGTATGTATGTACTAGAAGTATAATTAAATGGGTAACTGGAAAAGATACTTACTATATGAATGCACTGTACTGTACTTGGGCTACTCCACCAGTGTTACTACCCTTAAAAGAAGACCTTGTGCAGATTTTGAGAAGAAAAAGGAAAAACGCACCTCTCACAAAAAGTGGGTAGACATTGCAATCGACACCAACAATGGAAATGTTTTTGTAGACACAGGTGTAGAAACCAGAGTCATCCACTGTCAGGTTGCTAATGGTGACGGTGTGTTTCTTCAGAGTTCCGTTTGTCTGAATCCTGTTTTTGTATCTCGCTCGCGGGGTGATTTTGTCAGGTAATCCTGGATTGGAGGAATAGAAAAGCACCTCCTCCCTCTCCTTAAAGTCATGTAACAGATACATGCCATTATATCCTTCAAAGAAAATGGGGCATCCTGCAGAGGAACACTCCAAGGTGACGTTCTCGCCAGACTCTCTGTACACTGCAATGTTCTCTGTCATAAAAGAGACAAACTGTCTGATTAGAGAGTCTAAAAACAAGCAAAAACATTCCACAAGACACAGCCATGAGCCTTATTTAAACTCTGACTGGATAAGATAACTACGTCTGGAAGCAGCAACTGAAACTATTTTGCACAGTTTAAAAATATTCCTCTCAGCTGCTCTAGTGAACATTGTGTCAGGAAGACTATAGCTAAATGTTCTTAAAATGTTTTAAGAAAAGTAAATGGTAATACCTGCATTGGCAGAAAGACAGAGCAACAGTATGGACCAACAGAGTGGCATCATCTTGCAGCACTGACTGCATACTGTCTTTGTTTCTCACATATACACACACACAGAAAGTACCGCAAGGTGTGCTTCCTTTTGTGGGTTAATTTGATTGTAGACCATACATATACATACACATATACATATACACACACATATACATATACACACACACATGTATATATATATATACACACACACATATATATATATACACACACATATATATATATATAATTTAAAAAAAAAAATTCCCCACTCGCCCCTGTGGGCGGTCTATTCCTCCTTCAAGCTCGGGTCCTCTACCAGAGGCCTGGGAGCTTGAGGGTCCTGCGCAGTATCTTAGCTGTTCCTAGTACTGCACTCTTCTGGACAGAGATCTCGGATGTTGTTCCTGGAATCTGCTGGAGCCACTCTCCCAGTTTGGGGGTCACAGCCCCGAGTGTTCCTATTACCACGGGGATCACTGTTGCCTTTACTTTCCACATCTTTTCTAGCTCCTCTTTCAGCCCTTGGTATTTCTCGAGCTTCTCGTGTTCCTTCTTCCTGATGTTGCTGTCGCTTGGGATTGCTACGTCTATCACTACTGCCTTCTTCTGCTGTTTGTCCACCACTACTATGTCCGGTTGATTCGCCATCACCAGTTTGTCAGTCTGTATCTGGAAGTCCCACAGGATCTTAGCTTGGTCATTCTCAACCACCTTCGGAGGTGTGTCCCATCTTGACCGTGGGACTTCCAGCCCATACTCGGCACAGATGTTCCTGTACACTACGCCAGCTACTTGGTTATGGCGTTCCATGTACGCCCTGCCTGCTTGCATCTTACACCCCGCTGTTATGTGCTGGATTGTCTCAGGGGCATCTTTGCACAGTCTGCACCTGGCGTCCTGCCTGGTGTGGTAGATCCCGGCCTCTATCGATCTTGTGCTCAGAGCCTGTTCCTGTGCTGCCATTATTAGTGCCTCTGTGCTGTCTTTCAGTCCAGCCTTTTCCAGCCACTGGTAGGATTTCTTGATATCAGCCACTTCTTCTATCTGCCGGTGGTACATACCGTGCAGGGGTTTGTCCTCCCATGATGGTTCCACCTGCTCTCCTTCCTCATCCGGCTTCTGCTGCCTGAGGTACTCACTAAGCATCTCATCACTTGGGGCCATCTTCCTGATGTACTCATGGATCTTTGTTGTTTCATCCTGGATAGTGGTTCTGACACTCACTAGTCCTCGGCCTCCTTCCTTCCGCTTAGTGTACAGCCTCAGGGTGCTGGACTTGGGGTGAAATCCTCCATGCATTGTGAGGAGCTTCCTGGTCTTTATATCAGTGGCATCGATCTCCTCTTTTGGCCAGCTTATTATGCCAGCGGGGTATCTGATGACGGGCAGGGCGTAGGTGTTGATAGCTCGGACCTTGTTCTTCCCATTCAGCTGACTCTTCAGGACTTGCCTTACTCTGTGGAGGTATTTGGCTGTGGCTGACCTTCTTGCGGCCTCTTCATGGTTGCCATTTGCTTGCGGGATCCCAAGCTACTTGTAGCTGTCCTCCACATCTGCTATATTGCCTTCTGGTTGTCTGATCCCTTCAGTTCTGACTACCTTCCCTCTCTTGGAGACCATCCGGCCACATTTGTCTAGTCCGAATGACATTCCATATACATATACACACACACACACACACACATATATATATATATATATGTACTAATGTATATAACTAAATTAAAGCATTCTAAGAGTTAATCAACTCAATCTGGTATATTTCAACTGTGGTAGATAAATAGATGTCACAGCTAATATTTCATCTCCACAATCATCTCATTAATAGTTCTTCATGGAAGACATTTTGACATGTCACAGTAGGAAAAGCACAGGTGTAATGAATGAAATTAATGATGGCTGTATTCCAAAAGCTGCTTCAGTTTAAGGGTCCTGGTATTGTGCGCTGGCTCACTGTCACACTGTCATGGCTTACGGGGACACTTGAATAGAGCAGAGCCATGGATGATGTTATTAGTTAACACCTGCGCTTTTCCTGCTATTATGAGTCAAAATGTCTGCTGTGAAAAAGGCCTATTATTCTATATATACTTAATTGGGTATATTTTGAATGTGATAGATATATAGACTTCATCTGGATAAATTCTTCCCCTTCACCCTTCATCAATGCACTAACCTTTGCTGTCTAATTGCCTAATAACTCTAGTCTTTGACAGATTATATTGTGTCTCCTGGCAACAGCTTGTTTCTTAAAGCTGGGGTAGGCAAAATCCGTGCAACCTGTGCAAAACCTTCTGCCTCTCTCTCTGCTGCCTCGTATCACTCCGCTGAGCCCCTCCCACCAAACCCACAACTTCGACCGGCAGCAGAAGGAGTCGGTACCCCTGTGAAACCGTATCCCGTGAGCCTCACTGAGACCGTGGTCCCTCCCGCCGCGACTTGTTTTCTCAGACGCCCCAGGCTTCAGAGGCAGCTGCAACGCCGTCCAGCAGCAGGATGAGAGGCTAGTACACCACACGCACACACACACACACACACACACACACACACACACACACACTGTCCCCCTTCAAAAGTTATTCCCCACTGTTTGTCATCATGCCTCTTTGCCACTCGTCCTTATGAGCACCATGTCATTGAACATAATGAGCCTGAAGCTCCGTGTGGAGCCGGGACTCGTTGTTTTGTACTATACACCGCTGTAGGCAAACGAGGTGTTGGAAATTTATCACAAGTTTCAGGATTTTCAGCAGGATTTTCCGCCATTGAATCAGGCTTTCACCATCTGAAGGGACGTGCACGCACACCTGCTCTTGTAGCTTAGACAATACGAACGCACCGTCTCTCTGAAATAACCTGTGATTGGCTAAAGTCTACCGTCACGGGCTAGATTTTCTGAAGCCTGAAAACAGAGCCAAGAGGAGGGGCAGAAGTAGAGGTCTGCTCTCAGACCACTTGAATTACAATATGCTTCATGGTTAATATGGCATCTTTTTGCCCAGTGACGCCAAAAGAAAACTGCCTACCCAACCTTTAAGTAATGATTAGGGGAGGTCACCCCCTAGTGGAGGTTATTAAATACAACAAAAGTAAAATGAATCTCTTGTATGCTAAGTGTAAACCCACTTGTCCTGTACATGTAAAATTATATCTATATTGTGTTTTTTTAAGAAATTACATTTAAAGAAATAGCAAATGCATTTAGTTGAGTGTTGCTCCATTAATTTTCTATAAGCTATATGGGGGGTTATTCTGACTGTGAACAATAGATACAAAACAAACGTGCTTGTGGGCACAGTGGGAGCAAAAACTGAGTATAATACAATACATTACAATAATCCTGCAATAAAAACTTAATTAAACTGAATTTAAACATCTCAGTTTGGAAACGTTCACGCTTGATGGAGCCTGTACTGAACAAGTGTATGAATAGATGTTAAGAAGGGTCATCTTCTTTCAGTTTTGTTCAGTCTTGACATACATATGATGCCCAAAAGTGGGTCTGGAGGTACTGAAATGAAGTGGACATAAATCTGCACATCCATGCAATGCTGAGTGTTTGCTGGGAAATCTGGATGCATGACAAACCTCCTTTAAAACCCATGTCAAAACACTTGATGATTGACAAATTAAAGGTGAAGCTCATCTTCATTCTGTCTGCACAGACACGAAGAAGTAAACTTTCATTCAGTCCTGATGTCATCTATATGCATGCATCAACCCACTATAATGAGGAACTCTTATTGTATGCACTCTTTGTCTGAAAGTGGACAGCATTTGTCTCAGTGTGGGCGCTTCTCTGTCTCTTGTGTATTTGTAAAATGCACACTAAACAGACTTCCTTTTCATCTAACCGCACAGAGCAGGTGCTTATCAAACTTGTTCTGCTGTCTGACTTAGATGCAGGCCCCAACAATAAAAACAGAACTTGGAATGTCTTTTTTTAGAAACATTGCTTCACCTCCAGGAATTAGTCACAGCAGATTTTGAAACATGATTCTGGGTAGTTTCAGAAAACTCTTGAATGAATGATTCTCCTCAACATTTTATTGGTGACAATTGATACGATGCTTAAATTGCTGGTGGTGTTGTTTTTAAATTGCTAACTCAGCACACTGGAACTCCTGTTCACTAACTTTGAGTGTAAATAAGGATTAATTAAGATACTGTATATACCTGTACTATCTTTGTGAAACTTTCTTAATTTTTGTTGAGACTCTCGGAGGTGTTGATTCAGCTTAATGGTCACTTTTGAGGCCATAGTTTGTTGTGTCGTCGAGCAAATATTCTGTACTTTTGTGAATTTTGTGCAATATGACTAATTTGTGTAACAGCCTTCATATTTGTTTGTGACCAGAGTTTTTGTGCACAACAAAGTTTATGTTGGATCATGTCATTTTGTGTTGTCTCAGTTTATGTACATGCACAAGGGACGTTAATGATCTGAAAGGGATAAATTCAGCAAATGAGGAAGAAGAGTGCCATGAGACTATTTCAAGGATGAAAAAGGTAATTTACTTATTAACATTAATTAAATCGCACTTTTACTTCTAAAGATTTTGTCACTTTTATTTTATTTTGGTTAAACAATCTCAACTTACTTGCTTGTTGTGGAGCTCTCAACCATAACACAAGGTCTTCATCAACAGGTGGGGTTGGTTCCGTTTTCATGGAAATGTAGATGTTCAAACGTTTTATGATTCTGAGCACCTCTGGGACTTCTTGATGATATGTTTATATGTCCATGTTCATATTTGCCTTTAAGCAGGACCACTACTGCTGGAGGTTGCCATTGAAATTACACTTAGAATGTCAGTGTAAAGCAATTTTTAAAATAAAAACGACCCTACTACAGATTCGTTTTCATGTAGTTCACCTGTGCTGTTATGGCCTAACAACGTGTTGTAATGCTATTTGTCCAATAGATGGCAGGGTTGAGATCTGTTTAAAGAGGTACTGCACACTTCAATATGTTTTTTTAGGCAAGTCATGAGATAATAGATCTTGTGTACTTATACTCTGCTCTATCAAATGAACTCATCAGGAAGAACAGCCACCAACTGAGAGAGGAGCAGCTAGACACTGAATCTCAAAATTAAGAGTCTAGAGATGTTAATGTGTTGCAGACAGGACATTGTAGTTGTCACATTTAAGTCCAGCAAATTAACCTTTACACAACTTGAAAATTTTCCTTGAAAATGATTTTGAATGACCAGAAAAGTGACTTTGTTTTTATCACGTCTTGACATGGACGCTATCAAATCCCATTAACAAGAACTGCCATTTCTGAAATATAATGTACATGAGTGTGCAGCTAATATACTAATAAATAAATCATTCACATGGTTCTGTTTTTTGATTAAAACTTTGTTTTATTCCATTTAAAAAATTACAGATCATGTGTTAACTGTGATAACTGCAAAGAAAACAAATAACCAGTTAAAACCAAAACCAGTTAAAGCAATCTCTGGACTGTCAGTAGTCCAGTGACATGTTTCATTTTGACCTGATATATAACAACATAAATTCACACAGACACACTGAATTAAAATTTTCACAGATTTATAAAAACAGCATGTACAAAACATCACTCACATTGCATCTATTAGGTGTTGTTTAATGACATTTGTGGTTTTTAAATTTCCAGAATAAACTTTAAAATTAAAAACCTTTTAAAGCTGGCATTGTTTTAGTCAATGATTAACCCCCAATACGTTTGTGTTACAGAACCAAGATTAATCATACACTTGGATGTTGATAAGGTGTTTTTGTTGAACAGTCCTAACTTTGGTTTGGTGGTTCTCAGGACCAACCTTTGAAGTACAGTTCAGGATATCTTGTTGTGACCTGCTGTATTACCACGCAGGTCTCCAATCAAAGATCATCATTCCAAAAGCTTGAAAATGTGGGTGCCCATTTTTCTGAGAGCTGATGTAAGATAAGAGGAGAAGAATGAAACCTGAGATGGTGAAGATAAGTGTTGATTTGGCAATAAGGTGGCATATGGCTGCCAAACGTTACATAAGCACAGTTAGAGGAACACAAACAAGTGTGTTGGCTTCTATACACCACACAGTATTTTGCAATAGCAAGGAAGCGATCATCTGAGACAAGGAAGTGCGACCAGCATCTAACTAGTGATCTTTCTCGGTGGTTAGAAAAAGGATATGAAATTTGCGGGGGTTGAATGTTTTCAGGCCAGCGAGTGGTAAAACTGGACTTAAAGTTAGACCAGTTGTCTTTAAGCCGGGAATAACCGAAGTGTTCTCAAATTATGAGAAACTTCTGAACAAGGACCTTTAAAGGATAAGGCTGGAGATATTCTATATTTCTTTTATTTTCTACAAATCCCATGAAAAGACAAAAACCAACAATGAACCGATCCAGTGATAAGTGTTGCCTGTGTAGCCAAAGCCTGATATTATAGCTTATTCCTCTGTGCCATAGACCTCCATTGTTGTCCAGGGTTTCCGTCTACCGTGCTGCTCTGATTAATTACTGCAATTCAGACATACAATGTAATCAATTATTCAGTGTCACCTACTGCGCTGAGTCAGACAGACAGTGGAGGAAGTATTTATCCTTTACTTCAGTAAAAGTACTGTATAAATACTCCATTACAAGTAAAAGTCCTGCATTGAAAATGTTAAAATTATGTAAGTATAATCTGGAAAAACTAGTATTAAAAGTAAACGTTTACTGTTGTAGTTGGTTGAGGTGGAGCTAATTTATAACCATTTTGTATAGGACTGCAACTAATGATGATTTTTATCTGCTATTTTGTCAATTAATCGATGGATTTGATTTGTAAACATTCTGAAGAAATAGTGATAAATGCCATCACAGTTACCCAGAGCCCAAAGTGACACCTTCAGATAGCACCAAAATTCAAAGATATTAAAAGATCAATTTAAAGTAATTTAAAGGGAAAAGCAGCAAATCCTCACATTTGTGAAGCTGGAACCATGAAATGTTTTTGCATGAAAAATGACTCAAATGATTATCAAAATAGCTGCCAATTCATTTTCTATCAATCGACTAACTGATCAATCAATTGCTGCTTTTGGTCTTTTCATGGGATTTGTTGACAGTGGGAAAAAGAAAAATATAATATAATGCTGTTTTTTAACACCTTCACAAAGCTTAGGCCACTTATCATGGCATGTAAAAAGTGAAAAACGCAAAAATAAGACCTTTTAAGATCAGAGCAACTAGCTATATCAGGAACTGATATACAGTTACAGAAGTAACTCACTGCCACTATCCCAAGAATATGAATGAACGTTTTCCTTATAATGCTTACATAATGTGAGATAAGGAAGTAAGAGGGAACCCCACTTCTGCCAAGCTGCCAAGGGCTACAGTTATTGCGTGGGCTGAACTAAGACACTAATTTTAATTAAATTAAATTTAAAAAATGTTCTTCCTCGAACAACAAACACATATCAGAGATTCACTGTCATCCTACAATCACGACCAAGCTGTTTGTCAGTAATGATACATACTGCTCCTTGAACCTGAACACACCCCCCTGGCTTCTAGCTGTCACTGAGTCAAAATCAGTCAAGATCTTTCTTTAGATTTAGACTTGATTCAAGGGTGTTTACTTAGTAAGCTTGGGTGAAAGAAGTGCTTACAGTTCCTTGGATAAATCACAGTAATACAAGTTATTCCTGGTTATATGCACAGCTGTTTGCAGAAGGAAAAGTGCATTTACAAAGTGGAATTTAGCAAACAAGGAAGTGTTGATTTCAGAGGTTGCCAGTAAGTTGGCAGCTGAGGTGCAGTGTCTCCTGCAGAGAGGGAGTGAGAAAAAGAGAGCTTTTAGATATCTGATATTGTCTTGTAGACTGCCAATTCGCACACAACAAAATGGAGGTGAAACTAATCTTCTCAATTGTTTGGTTGGAGTATAATAATTACCTCAGACCAGGTTGTCTTTGTATTGTGTGCCCATATCCTGATGACCACCTGCAAAAACATTTAATATCAAAGCTTGAATTAAACCTTATAGAGTGCATTTGAAAACGGTCATAAAACAAAGGTTTATTAGTTAGACACAGTGAGTCAAAATACTGTTGACATACCTTCATCCCTTGGCTCATGTGTACAGACCTCTTGATGGTCACCTGGAACAAAGATTTTACTGTGGGTTACAATGGGTGGGTGTAAAACCATCATCATATTAAGCAAGTTCATGACATGCAAGCATAGGCAGTTCCCCAGGTAGGAGGTAAGTGTCCGAAACATGAGTCAGGTTATATTATGATGATTCAAAAACTGGTGATTAGTAACCAAGCCCAGTTTTCCACAAGCCATGGGGGAAAAAAAGCTAAATCTATGTCCAGTGTTGTACATATCACTGTAATTCCCAGTACATCTTTAAAGTCAGAGGAAACCCAGTGAGTAGTTTAGATATTTTAATAATGATTTAGTGCAGGGACAGTAAAGTTTTTCAGTCAGTGATCAGCTGAATTCATGAACAAAGTTGAAAACATGGCAGGAGCACATGCTCAAACAGGCTTGGAATGAGATCAGAAAGCGGTCTGTGGTGAGTGACTCTGGTTTCATGTTATCTCAAAAACATGTAGTCCAGGAGGCCACTGACTAATTCAACTGGTTCAACTATATTCATCAGTAAAAGAATGTTTTAAAAAAAATCCAAATAAATGAAGCAAAAGTATTTAAAAAATCTATTTAATTTTACTTAATTTTACCCAGCTAAATTCAAATACATCATCAAACACCACTCATTCATCTGTCAGCAGGTCTGTAGCAGATATTTAGTGTTTCAGGCAGCCAAAACTAGCTGATAGATAAGTCAATGGAAAGAACCTTTATTTAAACCTCTAAAGACACCGAATGTTAGCCCTTCATGCCGAGGTAAAAAAGAACAAAGACGGCAGCAATAGTATGTCCAAAGATGGACATACCCATAAGGGGTGCTGTAGAGCACCTCCGAGCCCCTGTAAAGAAAATGATGAATGAATGAAAATGACAGATATCTATTTGTGCTTACTTCAACTATCTTTGTGAGACATTTTGTACAACACCGTCCAACAGTGGAAAGTGTTTTCACTCTACTGTTTTAGACTAATGATGGTTAATAGTTGCCTAATCCAACCTAACAATAAACAAGAGTGTACTTTCCCATCCGAAACATGGCCACTTGCCAGGTGTTGGTCAGGTTTTTCCTGTTGTGTCATCTGCCCTCATCTATTGTATGGTTATTTCTTTTTAGCGCTTTATTGTTCACAAAAAGCCACCGATGAAATCCCACACAACATTTGAGAAGTATCAGTACTCAAATATCACATTAAAAATAAAAATTTATTTCACAATCAAATATCATAGTAATAGTGGTGTACTATTGCTAGTAACTGTATACTCAGTAATGTCTAAAATGGTGAATGGGGGGGACGTCTTGTTCTTTTCTTAGAAGAAGCAGGAAATACTACATTAAACCAGCAAAGTTTGTTCATCTTTCTCATACCTTTTTATATGTTTTGTGTTAATACTCAAAAAGATGCTTATTGGTTCATTGTGACCAAAAGCCAAACGAGGGCCTGTGTGGGTACTCACGTTGAGATCGCCTTCTGTATAACAGCAGCACGATCAGCAATCCTACGATCAGCGAGCCGATGACCACCACAGGAGCGACAATTTTGGAGGTTGGAGTCAACCCTTTTGTCTCTTGGCCTGAATAAATCAAATTGAATAATACAGATTCAATGCTCTAATACTTTAAGTCTTGACGAAAAAGAGTGAAGATGTAAGTGCTTGATAAAATGAGGTATGCATGGACTGGTGGGAAGTTCCCCCTGTAATACTACATTCACTTTCTCTTTGACGCCCGGAGCGGTCTGCACAATTTGGACATCAGCCCTTTGTTAATACACTACCATTATAGACAAAATAGAAAGTAAACAAGACAGAAAATGGCAGGCAGGCAGCACTGGTGTATGTGGCAGCTGTGAAAACTTAGATAACAGCTGAGCTAGGGTGACTGTGAAGTTGCTGAGTGATCCTGTTGATGAGTTTTTCCATCAATGAGAATGAATAAAGATCGAAAACTGTAGTTGCACAACAGGAGAAGCATTACCCGGTCTTATCAGGCCTAGACCGTCACGCATAGTTCTCTGTCTTTGTGAGGTGCATTGTTTTAAGTTTTGATGCTGGGTCAGATTTAGAAACATGTTGCAGCCAGACTATTCAGGCTGTCAACAACTACAGCCCACACAATGCTTGTTATAGATAAAACAAACGCATAGAGTAGCAACATGTGGGAACAAATTGTTGCCAGTGCACAAAACCCCCATCACTGAGCCCCTGCTTTTTTGTGATTCAATGTTTAGACCTCTGTCTGACCTGCCAAGATGTTTTTTTTTTAGACTTTTGTGTTTCGTTCTTTGGTTTCTGTCAGAAAATTCAGCCATCTACGACCTCCCACCACCAACAGAAAAACATGCACTACTGTTGCCTTGCGGTTCAAGTTCCTCTTAGTTGAGCAATTCTAAACAAAGGTGTGTTTATGTAACTATAGTGTCATTGGTGTTGCTTCAAATTTCAGGTAAAGCATGACCTTAACTGTAACTGTGGCTGAAATGACTGGATGACATTACTATGTGTGAAGCAGGATTGAGCCAAAAGGCCTATAAGGTGTCACGTGTGGTGCTCAACAACATATACCTTCATGAGCTCCTGATATGTTTGGCATTTCAAATGTGGCCGCATCCTCTTTGCCTCCACTGGCATTGAACACTACGCAGGTATACTTGGAGAAAATCGATCCTCGCAGCAAAGTCAGCTTGCTAGAGAGGTGAAACAGTCCACTTTCTGTCAGCTTCACCTCCATTTCAGAGCTCTTTGTCCACTCCATGTTGTGCTCATCAAACCAGCGAAGTTCACCTTTTGGGTAGCCACCATCAGACTCGCACGTCAGGGTACCATCTGTATTTAGAGTCATTTTCTCAGGCATGGATTGTATAGTTGGTACGTTGTATTTGGCTGCAAAGAGAAAATACAAAACAAACATAATCATTAAGCTGAACATTGCACCATGACATCAATCAAATGACACCAATTAAGTATCACAACATGATTTGCTGACCATGATACCATCAATACGTGGTAAGCAAGACAACTAAAGAAGAAACTGGCTACTACAACAGGTATTTCTGTTTGTGATTATATGTCACAATGAAAGAGAAAGTAAGCTAAGATCCACAGATAGACAGCTAACACAGTTTGAGGGAAATACCAATCTGATCTGTCTGGAAAGTCCCCTGATCTCTAAACAATCTTCATTCCATCAAGGCCACAATTAAATCTTTCAGCATTTTCACAATTCAAATCTTTCACTTTTCTTCGTGCAACTAGAATGTGTAAATGTTTACAGAAACAGAAACAGAAACAGAAACAGAAACAACCCTACTCGTGGTTTAGTTATGAAATGAGTTGGTAGGGATTAGTTTAGAAGATAAATTCTTGACTCAAAATGGTTGTCTCTCTGTGCCAAATAGTTGTCAAAATGTTTCAGTGGTCAACCATGGCTGAAGGCTCTCACCTGTAACTTTAAGGCTGGTGTGGACGGTGTCATCACCGCTGTCTGTCATCACCATACATGTATAACCTCCCTTGTGTGCTACGGCAGTGTTGGTGATGAGCAGGGATACGTTCATGTTTCTATCGTTCCAAGATGGCTCAGCAAATGAATAGCCTGGCTGTGGAACAGTGTTCCCTCTGCTAAAAACCAGTAAGGGCCTCACATCTCCCTCTTTCTTCCAAGTGACCACCCGGATTTGTGGGTCTGTTACGACTTGCCCGGTGTGAATTACACACTCCAGCAGTGACTGCTGGCCATACTGTCCCACGCTTTCAGTCTTGCAGTGCACATTTATGAAATCTGTATTAGAAAATAGGTTTTATTAAATAGGGATGAGAAGTTACATCAGTAGTAAGCAGCATTTCATACTTAATAGTCTCAGATTATAGCAGAACTTACTGTTTGCATTTCCTGCACTGATGAGAACGAAAATGAGGAAGATACCGATGGAGGCCATGTTCATTTACCTGAAATGACAGTTAAAATAAACAATTCTTCAGGTGAGGATCAGTTAAAATGTAACATACATGTTTTATCTCATGGGAGATCTATTCCTGTAAGTCAAACTGCAGGGTGCAAAGGACAGTCGAGCTCCCCCGTGCAAGTGCAACAAGGGCACTTTTGGTCTTTTTGTGGCCAGAGGTGCACAGCACCACCTGGGGCTCACTTGGATATGTGGTGGGATTAGGACAAATCTATTATTATGCATTAGAGGTCAGTGTGTTATTAACCATTGTGGTGTAAATACATCTTTGGTGCATTCAACAAAATAAAAGTTAGATTAAATATGTCATCTGCTGTTTTGCAGGTTGTATTTTTTATATAAACGGGGAGCTACCCCATGATCCCTTTCTATAACAACTTCTTATCTCTGGGCACATCACCATAAAATCTAACCACCAAAGTTGTATTATAACAGGCATGATTCTTCTCTATCGCATCATGAGACAATCAGATGTCTACCTTAATAGCAACTAAGAATGTGGTACTTATATGCCTGACTCATTTGAAAGAAGATGCCAGACTTAGTTGATGCTCCAGTGACAAAAACAAACAAAGTGCGTAGTGCAGGCCGTGTTTTGCAACAGTCTTGCAATGGTTGTACAAGATTAATTAAGTTACCAGTGGATCTGGTGTGCGTAATGGTGGTTTTACAATGCACGTCACTCAATCTAGGGACTGCAGATGGAACCCATAACTGCCGCCCTCATAGGAGAAGGCAGGAGAGGCCTTCATCTGTTGTGGATGACAGATGCTGCTAAGAATAATCTTTTTGTCCTGACACTATCTGATTTTTTTTCCTGTGCAATTACAAATGTTTACTTGTTGAAGAAAGTACAATACAAGTAAAACAAAGAAGGAAAATATGGATAAAAGAGGTTTATGTGACTTTGGGGAGGTTTGTTTGCCTCCAGTAATACAAGTGACGATAACAAAACACAGGTGTGCTGTGAGTCACGCACCATTGACCTAGTCTGAGCAGGCGAGCAGCAAAACTTAGGTGCGTCGCTAGATTGCCAGTGACAATACCCCCTGCTGTGGCAAGTCAGTAAAATATCAAACTAGCACAGGCGAGGAAAGAGCCTAAAACAAAAACCACTTCCACGAACATCATACAAAACAAATATATAAAACATTAACTTTCACGAGGAAAGGGTAGAGGAGCTATTTCACACGGCATTACACTAAAATGTTTACTCATTATTATCATTAACTAAACTGATCACAAGGCAACAGGTTGCAGACCACCTCAGCTAAACAGTTTCCTGGGGGAAACCCTGCACTGTATGCCTGCACGAAAATAGTGACTGTTAGTCTGAGTATAAGCTCTACAAAACTTTTTCACGTTATTAGTTTCCCACCCTTGTGGTGTTATTAAGGTTTAACTTATTTTACTTTTTCATCAAGATCCATGAGTGGTGACCAGGTTATTTACAGAATGATGACTAAAACCAACGGCAAAAAACACAAACAAAACCCCACCAGTACTGAACCAAGTGAAGTCTTATGAGCGTTTGTTTAGCCAGTTTGTTTGAAAGCACTCAATGTCATTAGACCACGACCAATGAATGAATAAGTGAATGAGCAATCTGAATTTGAAAATTTGTTGCTCACCATCCAGCATCAAAATGACTTGATCTGTTCTAAACCAAGGGGAAATTGTTTCTTTCAAAACATAAAAAGTTTTTAGAGTAACTTCACACTAGATGTTACATGGAGGAGAACCTAATTCCCATATTGACCTTTTTTAAAATAAATATAATACTTTGAATGAGATGGTTCCAGTTGTGTCACCAAGGACTGATTTTTTTCTTTTTAAGCATTCACTAACAGCAGTCAGGGTTTTCATCCGAGTCTGCTTAAGTACCAAAATTGTGCAGAGCTCATCTGTGGCTTAGTTTGTGCTGACTGCCGAACCCTTGTGATCTCTTTTCATTTCCTTATAGCCTCCAGCAATTGGAAATTTTCTCATAATCTGATCTCTGTCTCTAGGTCTCCGTTTTCACTTTTGTTCTTTTTTGTAACTTGACTTAAATCATGCCTACCGGATGAAAAGCATGTAGATGGATACCTTGCATGCATGTATCCTTTTGTTCAAGAGAGGATGAGTTTCTCTCACCTGGCAGATACAGAGCAGAGAAAAAAAAAGGCAGACAGGCTGTGAGGCTGCATGAAATGTCAGTGGAAAGAGGGGACCTCTTTTGGGTCATGTACATTGTCCTGGTGTTTGGCTCAGCATAATCTCAACTTTTTTTTTTCTTTGTTTTTTTTTACGACCACGCAGTTCTCACAGTTGTTATTCATTGTTCCTAGACCAACTAGAAAATATGTTTTTGAAGCAGTTAACAGAACTGCTTACTTTAGAAAATAAGTCAACTTTGTCCTTTTTATTTTGTATTAAATTACTTAAAGATTATGCTCTGTGGAATCCCAGCAGGCTGAACTAAATTCTAAAACAAGTACTGTGCACATTAAAACAAAGAATTCTATTAGTTTAAAAACAATTACATTTACCTTTGTATTCTGCTGTATTATGAAAGACTGAAACAAAGATCTCAGATACATTTTTATTTACCAAGAAATATCCTTTCTCAAGCGACTGCAGCTGAACACAAAGTCAAAATGAAGTAGGGTCTCCAATTCATTGTTCTCTGTGTGTGTGTGTGTGTGTGTGTGTGTGTGTGTGTGTGTGTGTGTGTGTGTGTGTTCACTGATAAACAAATTCCACATGTCATAGCTTTTTATAGCCTACACTCATTTGCAGCATTTGCATCATTTGCATAGAGGGGCTTTTTTTTAAACATATACACAAACACACACACACACACACACACACACACACACACACACACACATACACACACAAAACACGAAATAAAATAAAAGCAGATAAGATCCTAAGTTAAAACATCCGATCTGCCATTACTACTTGCTTGATCACTTTTGCAAATCTGTTTCAACTCAGATTTGAAATTATTCTGGCTCCCAAGGTATGACCCATTTTGACTTTGGTGTTTAAGTTCCAAATATTTCACATACTGATCACTTTAAGGGAAAAAGCCGTCTTTGACCAAAGGATATTTTCTGAAAAGCCATTTTCCCTTGTGGCCTAGGAATGTAGACATTATAGAAATGTTTAGCATTGGCAAATTGAATAAAGTTATCAAAACTTAACGTATTTGATTTCTTGAGAAAGTGGCAACAGTGAGATCTTATCAGCGTCTTGTCTAAAATATTTACTCACTGGTCATATTTTATCATAAGAAGGGTGGGTGAATATAGGTGCGGATTCAGACCATGAAGCTGCACAATAATTTAAAATAAAATAAAAGGCATGCATGAATCTATTTGTAAACGGTCTCTAATGAGTCTAACTGTATGTGAGTTTGCTTCTGCAATAATGTAATGGGCGGTCTAACATAAGGCCGGGACTACTTCAGAAACCTGTTTGACCAGCTGTCCACTAACTTTTACTGGGTTTGTTTTTACTTTACACTTTGTCACTTTATCCCGCACATTAAATAGACAAGGAGTCATACCGAAAGAGAAAGTCCACTCAAGAGATTTCTTTCATACCACTTGAAGAGTTGCCAAATATGAGCCAATATCTTCTACACTTCAAAGAGCTGGGGAATAAATATCGGATGACCCCTATGCTCTGACAACTGCTTCTCTGTAGTTTTTTCTTTCCTTTCACAATATGTTAGAGACATGGATTGTAAGTCAGAGGAGGTTCAACTGGGCTTGCTTTTAAAAGCTGACCTGCTCATTCACCTTGTTGTATTTTGTGTCTGCATGCATCCCAGGTTACACCATTTTATACGTGCAGCCACTGTACTACTGGTGCTACTTGTTGCCACACTCCACTGCCTTTTTGTAAATTGCTGTTCTTAATTTAGTTCATTTTATTTGGATCCCACTCACATGTGTGATGCCCCGCCTTTTACCTGAACCTTGATTCAGTTCACAGCACAGCATAATAGTCACAACTGTGCCTTGTTATGTCTTAAACTGGTATCATTAAGGGCACAGCTTTCTCAGCCACATGGTCGAAACAGAAAACAACTTTAATTTGCCATTTCAAAGGGTCAATATTATGCCAACACAAAAGGGCAGGGAAAGTACCCTTTCCCTACGCGACTTGTGTTTGTAGGCGTGATTGGGAATCTAAAATGACTAAACTGGACAAATATGAAATTCAAAGTACAAGATACAGTCAAGTCACTTGTCTTTTTCCAACCATTCACACTCTGTGTACAAGAAAGCAACCCCTCGTATACTGTGGAAATTTGAGCATTTTTAGTCAGAAAAGCTATCTATACGTCAGTAAATGAGTCAGTCCTCACTTTCAACATCATACCATTGTGCAACTTTCCTCTGTCAAAACTCTTCAACCACACAGACAGACGAAAACACACTCTCATCATCAATCAGGAGCCTATGCACCCCTTGCATCATTAATTTCAACTCCTCCAGAGAGGGTGCCAATATAAAGCCCCAGTAGGTAGTTAGTCCTTCCTTCCAACTGACATTAACACAAACAGTGAAGGACAGAAGTGGTGTTTTATACATGGCAAATTTGCACTTTGCTACCAGTACTTGTGCACTGTACTCAGTCTTTTATTATGGTGCCGTCCATGTCAGAAATATTGCAGTTACAGTAGGAGGTAAACCCAGATTAACCACCAAAATTTTACTGGGCCTTTTTATTTGGTGCTTAGGCCCTGTAATTTACATGCTTTTTCCTATTATGGGTAGCTGACTATCCCATGAATCATGGGCTGAAAATATGCTGTATTTATTTATGTTTCCCTCTGTCTAACATACATCAACAGCAATTATGTCTCATGTAGTTCTCTTTCATCATGGTGTGTCTCCAAGCTTTCTACACTAACTAAACCTTAAGTTAACTTCAACGACATCATTTGTTATGAAAACGAGGACTTTCAAATACACTGCAATGATTTATGTAGAATCAAGTAGTCTGTTGCACAAGAAGTAAAACAAATATCAGCACTATCTGTAGTTATTTCACGACAACCAGACTTCCTGCAGCCCCAACTGCCTCAAAATGTATTCACTTTGATTTGCATGCTGATTTGAACGTGACCTATTCATACTTTGCGGAAATCACAATACCAGCAACTGGTTGATGATAAAGCATGGTTCCTTACTCATTGAGAAAGGTTATTTTGTTTTTAATTGATTGTTAGCGTACGTAAAGGCTGTGCAGTTCAAACAAACACGAAACGCGCATGCCATGCGCCAACAAAGATAAACAACGCCAGCAATTTACCAAATTACAGCTGGTCGTATTAACACGTTTATTCCTCCGCTACAGACAAGGCTGTGGTGCGCTTGTGCTGTGTATGAAAACATTTCAACATCTCAATCAGACGGTTTTGATTCGTTTTTATTTATCTATGTTCTAAATGAGGAAGTACTGTCAAAACTTCATAACGCCGCCGCTTCAAGATTTCCTTAAGGAGTATCAAAACAAACAATCAGAGGCCATGTTAAGTAGGCTATACGTGTGAATCTATACTTGGAGCATGGCTAAGCCCACAAAGGACAAAGTTGGAAAGCTGTCCTCTAGACCGAGTCCAGCCATTTCCCCGTATACTGACTGTAAGAAATACCTCACCGATAAGCACAGACACACACTGTACTTCATGAGAAACCTAAAAATACACACCGTATGTCTTATGCCTACCTATGAGGTGCCACACGCTCATATCATGTCAAACTTACCGTACACGCTCCTCTACAAGGAAACCACGACGTCTCTTGGTGGAAGACTTGTTCAACTGATGTGTTTTGCACACCCAGTCGTTAACCCGGTTCCTCACTTTCACTTTCATTATGACGAGTTGTGTGCTCGGCTGTAGGCCTAGGCTACACATGCGTGGCGTGACAAGGCCCAAGCCTAGTAAAGAATTATGAATCGAGACAGAAACACGGCATTAAATAGCCTACTGTAATTACGTTTGCACCAAACTGTAAAGACAAATTACAAATTTTGACATGAGAACGTGTTAGGTATGATTCGCCTCTGTGGAACTAAAAAAGGGTCTCACCACTTTTCCTTGTTATACTTTTATTTCTGTTTTTTTTTTCTCAGATACTTAAAGGGTAGGTTGGCACTTTTTCAAGTTAGTCTTAAAACAATAGTCAGGTGCCCATATGAACATTTAAACAGCTTTTGCTTGCTGTAATCATCCCTTCTGTTCATACTGGCCGTGAAAATACACTTCCCTAATCCACTTTAAATATACGTGATGGGGGACAAAATCCACAGTCCTCATGTGCAAAAATGTATTCAAAAGTTCCTCTGAGGCTGTCTGAGTCAGTCAAATCAAGTGTATATCTTACAATTAATGTAGTCTTTTTTATTTAAAATGTCCTCTTTGTGTTTTGCCAGACAGTGTTGCCCTCTTGAACTTGAAGCAGAGGAATGACCATAACTGCTACAGTATAATTATTTAAAGTCAGATAATACACACAGCAAATACAACCCATGGTCAAAATTGATTTTTAATGTTCATTTCCACTTGTGCCATTTCTTGACTTCAACTTTCTGCAGTGACTTACATCCAGCAACAGGAATTGGTATAGGATGCAAACAGACAGGTCTTGCATCATAACGCACATTAAAAATAGACACCACAGGAGTTACACTTCATGTACCTGAAATGTAGGTTTTTGTTGTATGACAGCTGGCTGACATCGCAGCCACACGTGTGACTCAACAAGACAGAAGCATGAGGGAGTTGGAATTTTGGTTTAAATAATGCGACATGAAATGTACAAAAAGACGGTTCTATATGTCCAGTGAGCATGATCATTAACAGATGGATAAGGGGGTAAAACATAGAAAAAAAAGGCCGAGCAGTCATAAGGTCACTTGTCAAATCTAGGATGGGTTTACCAGAAACACAAGTGTCAGGACCAACAACATTCCATTGACTTGCAATGGAAAAAAAAACAGGTCTTGGTGATACTGGTAGGATGCAATTGGGGAAACCCAACCTTGTTTGATGTTGTAGCCTAACACACAAACAGGCACACTTTAGAGTAAATTTGACTTATAAAAACACGGGGCACTCAAAACCGGCACTGGGGTTACAATAATCTAAGGCTAGTGACTACAATATAAAAAAGGCTTATTCCAATTCTGTTACATGACATGGGACCTACAGTACTCATTTGAAGACAAATGTTTGCAATCCTTCAGATCACAATGACAGTAATTTATGTGGCTCCTATGTGGGTAATAATAATATAATCAGTAGAAAGATTCCAACTTCATGCAACAATACAACAATTATTCCACAAAAAAACTAACAAACAGGTTAAATAAAAAAAATGTTCACAGTTATGTTTCTTCTCACATTCATACATTACAGACCAGACGTGCATGCAAGATGGGTCAAAACTGAACACAGTGCAAAAGTGACAGCTTTTTTTGTTGCTTGTGTACTCGAAACTGCTTGTGTATAATCACCTACAGCGTGTGCTGTGGCAATAGAGTTGGGGGAGATTTACCATTGGTTGATATGAGAAATGAGATCCTTGTACCCTTCCTGGCAGGTCTAATGCATTACAGGGACAAAGGCAGACTTTGAACCATGTAATTAGAAATACATAAAGTGCTTCTGTCAAAACAAATAAACAATACAGTACATAAAAAAACAGTACAAAACGGTTTTCAAAAAAGAGGTATCAAAACAATGCACTTGGGGATGTGGAGGAGACTGGTGTCTACTGGACATCAGATAGGATTCCTGCGGTACAGACAAATGGGCTGGGGTTCCTTGTTTGAAGAAAAAAAAAAAAAAAAGATGAGTTCAGAGATGAGTGGATGTAAAGACGGGAAAGTTGGCTGGGATTCAACCCAGGATGAGGCTGGACTTGCCCCCAGGGGGATTCCTGCGGCCGGACGGTAGTCCTGCAGCGGACTCATCAGCTGGAGGGGCCTCCTCCTGTGGCACTGGAACTGCTTCAGGCTCAGGAGCGCTGTTTTCTGAACACAGGCAGAGAGACACGTGATTGTGAGTCATGAGTTACATCTGGAAACATTAACAAGGTCACTATAATTATGTCACGAAATACCCCCCACCCCTCGGACGCTTGCCAGGTTCAACCAAATAATTTTCTTAACTGCAGACATTGCTCTGAGGGGACTCTTAGCACATACTGCTAATCTTGCATTTGTGGGTCTGCCAACATCTTCTGGCTAACAAAAATGTTTCTTTTACTCCTGCTTTCTTCTTATTAAATGGTCACAGATTTAAATGCATCTGTTTCTCCGCATGTTTCAGCCACATTGGTATCACTGCTGCCAAAAAGTAGTTGATACTGAATTACCCGAGATAGCATTCATTTTCCAAATATATTAGATAGTCCACATCCAAAAATACTTTTCTCTTGTAACATGAACCATACTATTTATAACAGCCTGACCTTAGATTTTTCCTTATCATACTAGCTACACTGCAATACAAGAACAATGCTGTTTCTTGATTTCCATGTCTTCTACATGGATCATCAACTGGTGAGGATGCTGACTTTTTGCTTGGGACATGCAGTTTTACCCTCAGTCTTTCCTCACAATATCATGTATGTAGCCATCAATTGCATATTTAGGACCCTTTTACAAGATTCTCATTTTAAAAAGGAGTCAGCTGGAAACATTAAAAAGTCAGCCAGAGATAGTGTTTTCAACCAACTCATGGATCTAACGTTAGCTTAATTAGCTACCTAGCTAGAGCTGATAAAATCTGCCAGCGGCAGTTGTAATTTCAGTTGGCAAAATGGATGGTTACTGGCTGGAAATGAGAAGCTGCTTTTGTCTACCTCTATCTGAAAGGACCCATTGTTTTCAAAATTACTAAGACTTTTAAGTGGTAAATAATATTACTTTCTTAGAAGAATGTGTGGGAGAAAAGATTACTTTTAGGTAAAATATATGTTTCTGCAGTGTCATGTTTACCTGACCCTGCCCTTTGCCTTACTTTGTCAGCAAGTGAATATGTCATAATCAGAAAGGTTATTCAGACTAGATTACTAAGAAGAGACCCCACACCTCCGTCTGTGACCTAGTTTACTGGGTATAACTGTTGTGTGGGGTCTGTTTTCCTGGTACCATTCATTTTAAGACAACAGAGACTAATGAGTGTTTTTTATTCACCAAAACAGAGACTGACGTCAAAGTACAATTTTTATTCATCAGGGTGTTAGTATTTGATGAACATTTAGATAGCCCACTAGCACAATCTTGATTTTGTTAGATTTTGGTTTAACTGACAATCGGTTAGCATTAACTAACACCATTCAAAATAACCTAAACCTTCAACATTGGGTGGGCATTTTAGAAGGTATATTAAGAATTTTCAGACATGTTTTTAAAGTGAAGAAAATGTGGGTATGTATGTGTATATCTATATGTATAGGCATGTGTGTATGATGTCATATACAGTGCATCCGGAAAGTATTCACAGCGCTTCACTTTTTCCACATTTTGTTATGTTACAGCCTTATTCCAAAATGGAATAAATTCATTTTTGTCCTCAAAATTCTACACACAATACCCCATAATGACAACGTGAAAAAAGTTTTTTTGAGATTTTTGCTAATTTATTAAAAATAAAAAACGTATTCACAGCCTTTGCCATGAAGCTCAAAATTGAGCTCAGGTGCATCCTGTTTCCACTGATCATCCTTGAGATGTTCCTACAGCTTAATTGGAGTCCACCTGTGGTAAATTCAGTTGATTGCACATGATTTGGAAAGGCACACACCTGTCTATATAAGGTCCCACACTTGACAGTGCATGTCAGAGCACAAACCAAGCATGAAGTCAAAGGAATTGTCTGTAAACCTCCGAGACAGGATTGTCTCGAGGCACAAATCTGGGGAAGGGTACAGAAAAATATCTGCTGCTTTGAAGGTCCCAATGAGCACAGTGGCCTCCATCATCCGTAAATAGAAGAAGTTCGGAACCACCAGGACTCTTCCTAGAGCTGGCCGGCCGTCTAAACTGAGCGATCGGGGGAGAAGGGCCCTAGTCAGGGAGGTGACCAAGAACCTGATGGTCACTCTGTCAGAGCTACAGTATTCCTCTGTGGAGAGAGGAGAACCTTCCAGAAGGACAACCATCTCTGCAGCAATCCACCAATCAGGCCTGTATGGTAGAGTGGCCAGACGGAAGTCACTCCTTAGCAAAAAGCACATGGCAGCCCGCCTGGAGTTTGCCAAAATGCACCTGAAGGACTCTCGGACCATGAGAAACAAAATTCTCTGGTCTGATGAGACAAAGATTGAACTCTTTGGCGTGAATGCCAGGCGTCATGTTTGGAGGAAACAAGGCACCGCTCGTCACCAGGCCAATACCATCCCTACAGTGAAGCATGGTGGTGGCAGCATCATGCTGTGGGGATGTTTTTCAGCGGCAGGAACTGGGAGACTAGTCAGGATAGAGGGAAAGATGAATGCAGCAATGTACAGAGACATCCTGGATGAAAACCTGCTCCAGAGCGCTCTTGACCTCAGACTGGGGCGACGGTTCATCTTTCAGTAGGACAACGACCCTAAGCACACAGCCAAGATATCAAAGGAGTGGCTTCAGGACAACTCTGTGAATGTCCTTGAGTGGCCCAGCCAGAGCCCAGACTTGAATCCGATTGAACATCTCTGGAGAGATCTGAAAATGGCTGTGCACCAACGCTTTCCATCAAACCTGATGGAGCTTGAGAGGTGCTGCAAAGAGGAATGGGCGAAACTGCCCAAAGATAGATGTGCCAAGCTTGTGGCATCAAATTCAAAAAGACTTGAGGATGTAATTGCTGCCAAAGGTGCATCAACAAAGTATTGAGCAAAGGCTGTGAATACTTATATACATGTGATTTCTTAGTTTTTTATTTTTAATAACTTTGCAAAAATCTCAAACTTTTTTCACGTTGTCATTATGGGGTATTGTGTGTAGAATTTTGAGGACAAATGAATTTATTCCATTTTGGAATAAGGCTGTAACATAACAAAATGTGGAAAAAGTGAAGCGCTGTGAATACTTTCCGGATGCACTGTATGTGATATTTATGATGATGACACATCACAAAATCTGTTCTTTGTAATATTTGACTACTGGTTTAGGGTCTATTGGGTGGAGGGTTCTCCTCATCTAATCCTTTTATTGTCTTTCCTCCTTTCTTTTCTTTTCTTTTAAGTGCAGGTGTTGTTGTAGAAATGTGGTCTACAGGGAGATACAATAGGCTATCCCAGTACTATAAAACTGAGTGATGTGACTAGAAAAAAAACAGGCGCTTACCATTGTCGCGTACAGAGTTTTCTCCATCCTAAAAAAACAAGCAGAAACTAAGTATTAAGTATTTCATTAGCCTTCACAGATTACAAAACAGGTAATTCTGTACTGCATCATGATGGAAAAACATGCATGACTGAATGACTAATTGATACACAAGCTACCTTTCTGAGACGTTAAGGGAAGATGAAGAGAAAAAAAACATAGAAACTTTAAATAATTTGGACTTGAGTTGCTTCCCTATATGCTTGTCTGCTCTCAGGTTTCAATTCATTTCTTCCCATCACGTGAGAACTTGTGATCTGAGGCATGATCTTACTGTGGCAGGGGCGTCTGCAGAGTGGTTGGTGGTGGGGTTTCCTCCTCTCCTCAGGGGGGCTGACGGCTCACCACACAGCACACCTGTGGGCTTCCCACCTGGAAGAACAAGGAGAAATAATGGCTCAGATAGATAGATAGGACTTAACACAGGAGGTGCAAAGACAACATCTGATCAATTTTCATATTTTTTATATAGAGACAAATGTCATGGTGACATACAGTATGTCAGATCATTACAACATTGCATTGTCTCTTCAAAAATAAGTTTGGCTAACCTGGGAATGTATGTATGTATGATTGACTGACTGCTCCCGTTTCTTGGCCTATTTAATTTATTTTATTATTTAGTACTTTAGATCTTAATTTTAAGATTTAAAATATTTCACTTTTATAAAACCTTTCATAAAAATTAAGTGCAATTGTTCTGAAATGTGTTGGCAAAGAATGCTGTTCAAATGAAGCAATGACATTGCAGAAAAATGTTAATGCTAGAAAAGGTAGTCCACAGGGGACAATAAAAAGTCCAACTGGGATCTGATCTCCCTCTCCTGATGTAACCCTCTGCAAGCTGAGTTAACTGGATCATAAAGAAAAGGAGACACCAACTCATTCAGGATTGGCAGGTGGTGAGGTGAAACATTAGTTGAGCATCAGCGTATGTTGCCATAAAGCTCCCAGCGAGCAGATTAGATTCTAGAGACATGTAGAGTCAGGTGTCATCAGAGAGGGCCCGCACCCTTACAAATTAGGACACAATCAAACTCATCATTCAAGTACACAGATTGAATTTTTTTAAAAACAATACTAAGGCCGTATTCAGACCAAATCAGGCGATGCTGCGAAAATGCCAGTCATCCCATTCATTTGAACGTGGGTAGTGTGTTTAGGCTGCGGTGGTGTGCAAGGAATGCAGAAAAAAACGCAGCAGCCCTGCAGCAAAAAGTTAAAACAGAACCAACTTTTGGAGAAATGCAACGGACGTCACACTACAGTGGCCAATCACGATAGTGATCGGACCAGAAGACGCCCAGGTGAAGAAGAACTTTACCATGTAGCATTGTAGCATTCTGCTGTTTACCGAGCAACTATGAAGATGGAAGAGAGACACGTCGATCGCCCCTGTGATGACTGTACATCAGCTGTACAACCCTGCCTCAAGGGAGTACAAAGACGTTAATCGCCGTGCAGTTGCTTGGCATTGTATCGCTCTTCATGTAGTGACACTCCCACACCGCCAGACAACCCTGCGCTAATCACAGCAACGCCTAATTTGGTCTGAATGGCAGCAGCAATGGAGGCAGTGGCGGCAACCAATCACTGTCTGTAAGCACCTTAAGAGTCTACAGCCATGCTAGCAGCTCTGTGACTCTGTTCTAAGGCACAACAGTGCTTTGAGCTCAATCCTAATGTCAGCAAAAGAAGCGTAAGAACATGCTCGCAACGGAAAATTCATGCTGATGTTAAGCAGATATAATATTTACCATGTTCACCATCTAAGTTTAGCGTGTGTGGATGCCAACATTTGTTAATCAGCACTAAGTGCAAAGAACAGCTGAAGCTGATGGGAATGTCATTGGTTTTGCAAGTATTTAGTCATAAACCAAAGTACTGGACAGATGATTGCGCTAGCTGAAAAGTCAGGGCATCACTAAAGTGATTAAAATAAATCCTGACGGGGGACATGAATGTATGTCTGAATGTGTGTATACTTGTAGAGACATTTCACTTAAAACCACATATATGAATCTCATGGTGGTGCTAGAGAAAAGGTCAGGGGATCACCAAAGTCATTAGGATTCATCCTGTGGGCACCATGGATATCTGTACCAAATTTTATGGCAATCCATCCAATTGTAATTGAGCTATTTCAGTCTGGACCGGAAGTGGTGGAATGACTGGCCGTCAGACCGACATTGCCATCCCTTGGCAATGCTAGCATGTCTAACCACAGGAATAGTTTGAAAGCCCCATCAGTGGCAGGTAAAACAGCATCTCAAATATACATCATTGAACAAGAGTATCTGAGGATTATAGACTGAAACCTGCTCTGAAGGAAAGGGACCTTGGAGTTTTGGAAAACCTGTTTTAACCATCCTGCCGCACAGATTCTCTGTGCTTCTTTCTCCACAGATATTATACAAAACACCAAGGAACAATATACAAACCACACTGCGACTTTATTAAAGGCTGTGATGTTATATGCTAGATTTTCTTAACGCTCAAATATACCTAAATTAGATAGCCTAAAGTAGATTAGTACAGGCTTTGAAAAATCTATAAATTGATCTAAATTAGGTACAAATATAATAAGCACAACGGTTTATTACAAGTACATATCTGACAGTTGACAGCAAATAGTAAATATACAACATTTACATTTAAACTTGAACTCCATCAGCATGATGTTGTTTTTGGTCATCAGATGTTAACAGGAAATGCAGTTGTTGTATCTGGCTACAATCTTACAATCTCATACTCCGAGTAAACATGAAGAGCACTCAAAGTTCCTCCAAATATTAAAATAAGATGCTGGAGCATTGTGTCAGAGTTTTCACAGGGAGAGTGGAATTTCCCAGATATGATTTAAACATAACTGGGGATCTTGTGTCTCAAGTCATAACACAGGAATTGGAAAGCAACATGGGGAAATGAAGGTCCTGCGAGGGGAACAACAATCCACTGATATAATGGCCTGACCTAAGGACCCACATTATGCCTGACTTTTCTATTTAAGGAAGCTACTCCTACACATTTCCTCCTACATTTTGGAAGTTTCACTTTCATACTAAATGTCGTTCTTACAATAACACTGTTCATACTGATGTTAATTTCTAAAAAAACATGCAGTCACATTCTGCTGTGTAAGCACTTTCCCTTAGTACCCTAGGCTGTTTTGCTTTGATTTCATTTCAATCCGCTTATTTACAGGCTTTGCACATGCCACACATATCTTAGTGAGCCATTGTTATTTTCAGAATAAGTAAGGCTACTCAGAAATGCATTTTCTCAAGTACTTTTCTTAAATTATTTTTTGAGTACTGATGTTTTACATTAGTATTTTCATTTTGAGATTTTTGAATTATATACTAATGTACATTTTATTTCACTACATTTAGCTTCCAACTGTAGTTGGTATAATTTGAAGAGCAGCTGCAAGCCCCATTTCTGTGAGCATTCAAATGGGCAGCAGAGATGCGGATTGTGCTTCAGGAGTAATTTGAGAAGTTTCTTTGATGTTGACATGGCAAAAAAGGTTTGTTGCTAACAGCCAACAATATGCTCTTATTTCAGACAGTCCAGGCATGATGGACTTCTGATATCATGTACAGAAGGTTCCCCAAGTGTCGGCGAAAGAACTGATACTTTATATGCTGCGGTATAGCCACATTTTGGCAGAGAAGGAGAAAAATCTAACAAGGTTATTAACTGAACATGATGTTATAGTGTGATAGTTTAAGATTTTGCATATGAAATATGAAATATCTAGATGAATGAATTCCTAATTATGCTGTCATTTTAAAGTTGGACCAAACCTCTCCAGGGCTGCCATGCCAGTCCAACTGTTTGTGTATATGCATGATGGAGCACAACATAGCCAATCACTGTGTCTCCTTGACATCTGAGCTGTGGCAGTTGCAGTGAGGTCAAAACAGTGAGAAAAGTACTCTAGTGACTATGAGGAAACTGCTTGTTGAAAAATAAAAAAGTTCACCCTGTTCAAAGAAGACAGACATTCTGTCTAAATCGAGGTGCAAAATGCTGTTAGGGCTAAAGGCTCACTTTGATCACTGACTCACTGAATGTGAGACGTAAAAAGGAGGAAGAAGGAAATGTCAGAGGGAGAATGTGTGAAAGCTTCAATATGCCTTCAGCCTGTGATCACATATAATTTCTTTAAATATCCTGTAGGTGTTATTGTGTTTGTTACTGAGAAGACCAAAACAAGATTTTTTTTTTTTAGAAAGAAAAACTAGTTGCTTTTTGTTTTAGCCAATTTATTTTGGCTGTTAAAACAGCTGTTAACACTGCTACTTCCCTTTCTTCAGTACATTTGTTTTGTCCTCCATCACATTAGTATGAACTTCCATTACACTGTACTGTACTGTAGTGAGTACACTGAAAGAACAGCTCATTCAATTTTCCCCAACCACTGGATAAATATTAAAAGAAGCATTTCAGTATTGTACTGTTGTGATTTCAGGGTGTGGTGATGTTAATGGTGGCTTTAGCTGGTTTTAGCTTGTTGGCCCTGATCCTCACCATTTTCATTAATAATAGTTCTCCACATAATCAGACAAGTCAAAAGGTGTTCACTACAGACCCTGAATCCTGTGGGTTCACAGTAGCAAGCTAGTGTTTAAGAGCTGCCAGCTACTTTTGTGGCAAATGATGAGTTAGTAATGTCAATGAACTCTTATATACTTGTTAAATTCATGTTATAGCCTGGAGACCTTCCAGGGCCATCACTGGAGGTAGTGGTGTCAAAAGTTACAGCTGGCCTGTCTCGTATTGTAACGTCATTGTCAAACAAAGATAGTTTGGACCCTAAAAGCCAAAAAACAACAAACAAACAAACTAATATTCACATTACTATCCCATACTTGATGAGTAACATTAACTAAAGGTATTTTACCATTTACTAGAAGGGGTGTTGTAATGACTGGCCAAGGTTGCCATGAAATGTGTCCACTTTCTGTTGTTTGAATGGTAAATGGCTACATTTATATAGCACTTTTATCCAAAGCGCTTTACAAGGTTTTTGCCACTCATTCACGCACACATATACACACTGATGGCAGCAAGCTACCACGCAGGGTGCTGGCCAAGCATCGGGAGCAATCTGGGGTTTCAGTGTCTTGCCCATGGACACTTCAACATGTGGACAGGAGGAGGTGGGGAATGAACCACCAACCCTGTGATCAGTGGACGACCAGCTGTACACCCGTTTTATATTTAATGTTTCACTGCATATAAAAAACAAACTAAATCTATATACAATTTTTCATATTACAAATTTAAACATGGCAAAATGGTAAAAAAAAAAAAAAAAAAGCCCTCTGTCACTGGAAACCAGACCTGAGTTAATAAAATGCAGTACATCGACAGCTACTTGGGTTACAGCTTTTTGCTATCTGTCATGTATGCCAGACTTCCTCATCTGCAGGGAAAAGCTATAAAAATGGTTCTAGAAAATTGGGAACCACTTCACTATATCAAAATGCATCATGTTTACCTCCTATTATGTTTCATCTCCTCTTTTAGTAACATTTTGCTGTGTATCATTCCACATTAAGACAGGGACTGGAAAACCCAGCACTGGGCAAGAATGACCGGCTATAATAAAAGGCAATAAAACTGTGTATTTGGTTTCATAGCCTCTTATTATTCCTCTTAGAAATATACTCTTTAAATTCTATAATAACCCCTGTGATCTAACAAGGACTCAAGCTCAACTCCACATGAATATTTCAGATCTCTGCAGGCTTGAGAAGATCCTGATTAGAAGAAAAACACCAGTGATTGAATATCTAATGTCAGCCTGAAAAAGAAATCAATTCCTCATTTGGGCACCTAAACCCATTATGTTATGTCAAGTAGCCCCACTGGAGACTGCAAATGTTATTCTTATGTATTCAGCTGTCTGAAGTTTTGAGTAGCCTGGGGAGGCAAAGGATCAGTTTGGTCAAGCAGCAAGAGAAAAACGTGCAGCGAAAACTGGTTCTGGTTTTGTTTTTAAGCCACACCATCAATAAATGTTGTGGTAAGCTTTCAAAAAGATGGATATGAGAAATTGAGTTATAAGCTTTTACACTAAAGCACCACATGTTTGTAGATGAGCTTGATTGTACCTGGTGGGTTGTTCCTTCGATTAGCATAGGGGTCCTCTGGCTCAGCGAAAACACTGGAGGCCATCTTGTTTTTCCGGACGGGAGGCTTCTCCTCATCTGCACCAAGTGAAATGTTGGAGCCTCCACCAGGAGGGCGCAAAACCCTGGGAAAGAGAGAGATGGTCAACACTGTTACTGAAAGCTGGATCGTACTGGCTGATTTTTCTGGAGTGTTTTATCTCCATTCTAGAATTATTTATAAAAAAAAAGAATCTATGTAAATGCTGAGGTTCAGACTAGGGGTGTATAGAAATGAATCAAGAAGAAATTATTCATTCACACTCATGTGATCAATTTCAATTTCAACTCATCAAAGTACAGAGTATCTTTGCCCTGTCTGGGCAGCTAGATTCAAGTGGCGAGGAAAGACCAGTTGGTCCCAGCCGAGATAAAAAGGTCACATCAGATATACAGTTATTACTACAGGTGTTTGATAACTTGTCAAACCCATTATACCAAAAGGGGTAGACTACATATTAAGAACACCTTTCAGTATAATGCAATACAGCTCCACAGTATGACCTTTATGAGGGTAGGATTTATTGCAGGGCTGTTGTATTAGACTGCACTATTTTTAACCATTTTCAACTAAGTGTATATCCTTTGATATACTTGTACTGTTTACATTGTTTTATATCCATATTGATTATGGGTTTTTTCTCTCTAAAATTGAAAGGTAACACTAGATAGTGCTTTTACACTGTGGTAAATACATTGGTCTACTGTATTTTTGTATTCCTCACATTGTTATTGTCACGGTATGATGCAATTTACAACAATTACCACATAGCTTACTGAAAACTCAATCGTTCATTAAAACATTGTGGATTTTAAATATTCATTATTCCAGTTTTGTTGTCACTGGAATGTCAGCGGATATGGATTCCTTTCACTGCATCTCCATGATGAAAAATATACATGTAGCTCGGTGTTATTGTCAGGTGTAGCCAGCTGTAACATGGCCATCGCCTCAATGAGGCCATATACAGGGTAGACTAGAGGATGTCTTATTGTACCTCACTGATCATGATAACTGATCTGAAATCCACGGGGGCCCCACCCAACTGGAATGGCAGATCTGGTAAATATGTCCATGTCAGACAATAAACACGAAAAATTAATGAAAAAATATGAACGCACGCCACTGTAAAAGGCCTACATTTAACACTATCGTTTGGTGCCGAGCCACCTAGTCTGTACTTGCTAGCTAAGCAGCCTCTCTACAAAAGGGAGGGTACATGTGTGCTATCTATTTGCTAGCTAACGTTAAAAATGGGAATGGTCCATCCCAACAGGACAAAACGGGAAGATGTGGTAACGTTACCAAGCTTTATCCTAACATCGTCATCCCATGCTTTCTTCGAAGCAGTTAATTAACAATTACGGGCAGGGGTCAGAACAAAAATGTCTTAAATTTTACGTTAACCTATGTAGCGTTGAGGTTTACGTTAGAGGATGCTGGACTTGTTGGCTTCATGGTGGCTAACGGGTTATGGAACGGTCTGAACGACGCCTTTTTTTTTTACCTGGAACTGCTTTTAGAACCGGGCTCCATCCCTTGATATGTCGTGGTCGTCGTCATTTTTTGCACAAGAAAGCGTAAAATATTTATAAATCTAACAGGATACACGCGAATTACACTTTCATTAGCAGTATTTCACCGCCTCATCATTGTCTATCCTAGTCGGTGGTTCCCAATAATCAACCTGCCTCCAGTCTGGTCTGACTGGATCAGTGTCAAACTAACCAGGAGATGCCGCACTTCCGGCCAAAATTTCAAAATAAAATATGTTAACCTGGCAAATAAAGGTTGCGGCGATTTTTAAGATCATATCAAAATTAAATCAGATCATATTTTAATTATTTATTTAAGGAGTTTATGATTTACGGTTAAGGGTTTGTTCTTCATGACCCCGTACTTCAACAAAAGTGACACATTTGGAGTGTTAATTTGGAGGCAAAAACGCCGTATTTCCGGTCTTTCTCTTCTTATTTCTGGGCGGTTCTCCTTAATCCATCCCTGGTTTGAGGTGCGGGTGCGACAGAAACCATTGTGGAGAGGGCGTTTCTACAGCCTAAATACCGCCCCACAAGTGAACAGCAACTTCTATGATTGGATCCTGGCACATTAATCAAGCCTGCGATTGGATATTTTATTTACATGACATGCACGTTCTATATGTGATGTTGACCCAGAAGTCCACCATCAATTTTCAGCATGTATTAAAACAGCTATTGTTAATTTAATCTTACTCAAGAATACATCATCTAGGACTGATACTACTTATGAAAAATAAAACCCTTCAGTAAAGAAGTTTGAGGCCAAATTCATCTCGTGCCTGCTGGTAGCTATCAGAGGCCAAACTGCAGTTTAACTGAAAGATCCTACAGGAGCCATTTTCATCTAAAGTGAGGATAGAGAGACAATTTCATCATCCTGTTAGAAGACCAATATATAAAGCTGCCATATTTGAGACAGAATGGCACCTGCATCCAAGATACAAACAAATCTTAGCCTACTCAAAATACTAAACCTAAAATCAAAACACAATTGGGAAACTGCAGCCTCATAGAAGACTAGGCGCCTCACTTTGATGAAAGATTATTGTCACTTTTGTGGACTCGATGGAATCATTGGAGTGCCATAAAAAAGAATAAATCTGTGAAAGAATAAGACAATAAATGTGGAAATATAAAGAGAAATAAATAAAAGAATAAATAAATGTGGATATATAAAGACAAATAACAAAACGTTAGCTTGGTCTTTCAATGAATAGCAAAAGCAATAATGGAAAAGCAAAAGGGGAATAGCAAAAACAATAAGGGAAAAGCAAAAGCAATAAGGGAAAAGCAAAAACAATAAGAGAAAAGCAAAAGCAAAAGGGGAATAGTAAAAACAATAAGGGAAAAGCAAAAGGAAAAAGAATAAGGAAAAATAAAGGGATAATTTATATTTTATGTCATTATATATCCACATTTATTCTTTTATTTATTTCTCTTTATATTTCCACATTTATTGTCTTATTCTTTCACAGATTCATTCTTTTTTATGGCACTCCTGACTCTATATTGCATGGCTACCCCATCAGGGTAAAAAAAAAAAATCAATATTTTCCCACACAAATAGTATTATCTCTGTATATTGCGAACTGTGAACTTTTGCACATTCCTTGGTCAATATGTTGCGCATTCGTGTACAAACTGTACAGCTCTTTCATTTTAGACATATCGTACATATTTTTAAAATAGTTTTTATTGTACATTTTTCTATTTTCTATTTGTTTCTTGACTCCTGCAGTACTTGCTTTTTGTTTTATTTTCTCTTACTGTTTGTTATGCACCAAAATACCAAGGCAAATTCCTTGTGAGAATTTACTTGGCAAAAAACCTGATTCTGATATATTTTGTGCTCTGTGTTATTCAAATTCAAGGCTTTCTAACCTTTGTAGATATTTAAAGCAATACATTACCAATTAAAACTAAATGAAAACCATCTTAGATTGATTCTGAAAAGGACCTTTTTCATTTGTTTTACACATCTCTGGTTAAGCAGTTTACTGTTGCAGGCTGAGAAACCAAATACATGGTATAAATTAGCATTTTACTTTCTAGTTCTGATGATATCTTCTGGTTTAGACTCCTAAAGTATTACATAAAACAAACAACAGGGACATATGTTAAAAAAAGACTCAATTTATTCCAATAATACATTTTCATAACAGATGCGAATTTAAAACGCAGGCTTACTTGACAATAAAAACAAAATTCCATCTGAATCGAAACCTCAATGACATAAGTATAAAAAGGACCAAGGAGTTTTCTCCAAATGTTCCAGGAAAAATATCAAAAAAAAAAAAAACATGACAAGCTTTTAATTTCTTCAGCTCATTAGACTCACTGCAGCTTACAAGTTGTTTACACTGAGCAGTTCAGACATGTTAACATATAAATGACAGTGTGATTGAACCTATCTACACCAACTGTGCTGCTGACTTTGAGCATTTTGTAAAAGTATTCCACTGGATGTTATCAACACTGGTCAGCATTTGAAGACTGGGCATGTTCAGGGATGAAAAAGGGGAGGTAGGGATGTTCGTAGGAAACAGTCTTTAAAGAGAAGAGCCACCGGTTTGCTGTTGGAACACATCAATCGTATCTTCGTCCTCCATTTCTAGCTGTAAGAAATGTCAAATGTCAGTTGAGAGTGTTAGCAGAATAGTTGTGTAAAAAGACAAAAGACATGAGCGGCATTATTCTAGCACTTCTACTAAACTCATTGAGGTGTGAATTTTCACCTCCAGAGCAATCCCCTGTACATAATAATGCCTTATTTATCACCATTTGACAGCTGTAACTCAAACTGAACGACAGCCGTGGTGACAATGCTGCTGTCAGAACACTGTTGTTCTCGGTTCTGCTTCATTTTTCCCCCTCCATTTATTACTAACTCAACACATTCTGCATGTGCTTCACAATAACTGCATTTCATGTGAAGGCAGTGGTAGGTCTTTACTGCGAAGCCACTGAGGAAGTTTTGACACTGCCAGTGAGGTCAGCTAATGTCACCAGAAGTTGGTTCAACAGTTATCTAAGAATAGATTTAGGGATTTTTCTTTTACTTTTCGTGGGGAAGTTAGTTTAAACATTGGCAGGGGCAAAATGTATTGTATTACATCTCTTACAAAGCATAATAAAAGGATGGTTACAGATATGATGTAAAGAAAAAGAGGAAACAAAGCTCAAAGTGGTTGGAAGAAGAGGTGCAGAAGCTTAGTAGAGTTTCGGCTAACTTTTAGCTTTTCCTTTATGTATCTGTTCTATGGACATGGAGGCAGCACAGCTGTAGCATGGACTGATCTGTTCACAGCTGCTCAGTGCTGTTTGTAAAGGCTGTGCTTTATCTGTATATAATACCAGCGCTGTAACACATTACTGGCCAAAGCTGACGTGAAAGCGTGTCCACTCTCGGGACAGTCTCAGGTATAAAGTTAAAGAGCAGCTTCACGGGAGGTGCTCAGAGTGGGCTCTGTTTACATCGAGCAACTCTTTGTATTTCTGCAACTATTTCACAGCTGTCTAATGGCACAGATTTTAAATTCAGATGATTTAGACATAAATTCAGACTATGATGTATCAAATCAAGCCATATTAACACAACTTCCATAATGAATGCAAGGTAAATTATAGTGTAGTACATTTATTAAACATGTAAACACGGTTTCCCACTGCAATGCACTAACATTTCTTCAATTAAAATGTATTTTGCAATTAGGAATAAAATTGTTTGGGTTTCAGAATAACTTCCTGCTGAAAAAATCCTGTCAAAAATCCTATTGTCTCACCTAACGCTTTGTTGAAATACTTGAGATATAAAGATATAGCCCATAACATAAAAACTGAAAACAGTGTAAAATCCAAGTCATGCACAATCTCCAAGGTAGCAATTCTGTGAGATTCGTATTCATTCTCTCATTTGTGATAATGAAAAGTGATTCTGCAGTGCTCATATGTGTGCTGAACAAGAGGATGTAGCCTTACCTGCGAGGGTGTGTCTGTTTCATTGATGGGCTGACCGTCAAATCGAAATCGTATTTGCCTCATTGTCAGCCCCTGTGGGGACAGTCAGAGAAAAATTAGGTTTAAAATATTGAAAGCAACATTATAGAGCACCTTGGTGACCTAGGCGTTAAGATGCTGACCATGAACCGTAACATCCCAAGTTTGCGACCTGTTATCTCTCTCTCACCTCATTTCCTGTTATCTCTCTACTGTCGGCTAACCAATAAAAAAAGGTATAAAATGCCCCTCCAAAAAAAATAATATAAAAAGCATCCACGCTGCACAGCTATCATGTAAAGTAAGGTGATAGTGACATGTTTTTAGAGAGCCCCATTCTCTTTCTTGTAACTACCAACGTCATTAAAGAGTTTGCAAGAGTTTGGTTTACTAAGGCCCCAGAGTGCCATGTAAATAATAACAGAACTGGCAAATACCAATAGAATGAAAAAAGAAAACTAAAAAGTGGTTCATTAAAATCTCTCATAAAACAAGATATAATAATTACTGTTTCAGTTCCATTAATTTAGACAATAGAAATGTGTTTCAATAACCTCATCTCAGTATTTCATGGCAGTACGATCTATTAAAATGCGATGAGCAATAATATTACATGAGCAATAATATATAGGCAATTATGGTCTATTCCTCATTTGACTAGAACACCCTGGGTCTCTCAGCTGACTTCTTTTGAGGAGTAGTAGTAACTGTGTGGCAGTCTCACCTGCCGTTCACAGTAAGCTTTCATCAGTTTGCTGAGAGGAGTGTGCCTTTTAATCTTGAATTGCACCACTGAGCCATCCTGCCCTGCCACCTTCAGGTTGATGTGCTCATTGTTCTCTGTCTTCACTCCCTCCTGAAAGAAAGAAAAACAAAACAAAAGTTTGCAGAAAGTTAAGTTGCTTTCAAAAAGTGATGGGAGAAAGCACATGTAGCTCGGTAAAAATGTGACCTCCAGCATGTGTAATGCATGTGCCCCCAACCACAAAACCCTTTACGTCTGGCACATTTTAAGATTGATGTACAGTATGTACCTCAATGATTTAGGACAAAATTATAAACAAGCTCTTCACATCACGTGTGGGAATCGAGTTTTTAACCACCGTTACTTTTGTCTGACGTCTGCACCTGGTGAGATCAGATCGGAGGACTGGTGTGGTTATGGAACACAGAAAAGGGGCAACATTACAACTTCAACATTAGCGTTAGCATTAGCATTAAGCAAGCCAATTGACAATGGCCTACAACTTATAATAATGCCCAACGGCCTGGTCAGGGTGGAAATTACAACTTGTGCGCATCAACAATCCCCCTTATCCCGATACACATGGGTGTGCGGGTAATGGGCATAATTAAATGTCATATGAGATCTATTAACAGTTAACGGTTTTTGCTCAAACAATTAATTTTGGCCTGTAGCTTTTATACATTGCTGCTCCAAACGTTACTATTTTTTCTTCGATTCTTGCTAACGTTACCTGGACATGCAATACCTATATTGCTACATGTTACGTGTGCATTGCGAATACTGATATCGGCATTTAATAGGTGTTGATTAAGTGTATTTAAAAAGACCAGAAATTAGTATTTCTTTCATACCGCCCGGGTCTCGGGCACATTAGCCTCGTTAGCTTATTATGCTAACTTCACCCGCTAACTTGCTAGCTAACGCGGTAGCTCTGGTTTGTGCCGTTAGCCTTCTCTGTAATTATACGGCAGCTGGTGAATTGGTCTCACAGGCGGCTTTCCATGGTGTCATCTGTACACTCATAGCACACGGATGGGATACACACTGTAAAGAAACCCCTTACAAAAGCCGCTCCTCACCTTGGGTTTTTCGTCTGCCATGGCTGCTGCTGTGTCTGTCTGCGCCTGTTTTGCTGCGGCTGCGCTGTCTGGCGCGCCACTTTGCGTCGGCTGCAGTGCACACAGCTGCGCCAGATCAACTGAGCGCTCTTGAAATTTACTGTACCAAATACTTAAATCCACGACATCCAGAGTCCACATTTAAATATTCGTTTACACGGGGAAACATTTTATCGACGTAGCATTTGCAAGTTGATACCCTATCTGACAGTGTAAGTACTTTGAGGTACTTTGAGTATTTCCATTTTATACTACTTTATACTTAAGAGTCTACATTACAAGGGGAAAGGTTGTACTTTTCACTCCACTACATTTATGTGACAGCTATGGTTACTAGTTCCTTTACAGATTCAGATTTTACACACCAAAACCTATGATGAGATTATTACCTGCCCAACAGTAATGGAAAATTAGCGCCAACTTGACCAGCTACAACATTAATATGCTGCTTACATGTTAATGCATCAGCAATAACAATCCAGTAGTATAATATATAATGACGGGGATCATTGTGCTGCATGAGTACTTTTACTTTTGATACTTTACCTTGTTAAATGCAGGACTTTTACATGTAAAAGAGTATTTTTACAGTGGTATTACTACTTTTATTATGATTATGATGAAATGAAAATGCACCTCAACAATGTTGTGGTTAATATGCCATTCATAGTGGTCTTTAGACACTGAAAAATGAGGCAAACATAGGTGAAAAGTTTAATACAAATAGACCCATCTCATTCTTTATTGTTCCATGCACAGAAATAGCTTTTCAAAAAATATGCAATGACAAGTTTATTTAACAATCTAAGACAAATAAATAATCTTATAAGAAATATGTAGAGAATCTCCTATATAGCACTAATAGCCCCAGAAAGACAAAAATAAAGTCACCGTTTTTGATGAACACATGGTAAGCCTAATGCTTTGAATAAACCACCAAGTTTTTATTATTTAAGTTTTCTCAAGGCTTACTCAAAGACACATTTTCCTAGTTTGATAAAGGAAACTCCCACACAAGCTAAACATTTACAGTTGACCCAGGGAAAATGACCTACCCTTTTAGCTTGGTTTCCACAACATGGTATAACTGCAGGAGCAAGGGCAAAGCTATACATGGCATTAACTTTGCTGTTTTATCTTGCAGGAATGACATTTCTAATGCTATACAGAGTGCACAACTTGGACATGTAACGAGACATGTAATTCATCAGAATCCACCCTGTTAGTACATAATGTAACATATTATAAAATATCTGTCTTAATATTTGGTAACATTAAAGTCTCTTAGACAGACCACTACTGATTTCTGACTTTCTTACTGCAATACTTAAAGTGTCGTGTCATATCATATCAAGAGTATGCAGAAGGAATACAGCTGTTGATTGCAATACCATACAGGACATTAACAGATCTGATACCTTCCTCCCCAAACCAAAATAAATAATACATTCATGACAATAAATACCGAAAGACTAAAAAGCATAACAAGAGTCTGAGCTATGAGTTAAACTCAGAAGACAAAAGTATTCAGTAGTAATTGTGAGGCATACTGGAAGAAGTCAACTGGGAGTAACTGATTCTTAATGAGCCAATCTGTGAGTGCCTTTGATTTAGCAACAGAGGGACTCTTGTCTGCTCCAGTCCAATGTTTTCAGTGTAAAACACTGTTATCATACATTGTCAGCAGCAAATCATGTGAAATGCTGGTCACATGTTCATGTATGACCCTGGCTTCACAATCTGATTCAACATGTGTTTTTGCTCTATATTAAGACTGTCTGGCATCCAAAAGCGCAAGTATTTTCTAATCAGTTCTGACACGATTGAGGGACAGGAGTAAATATGAACAGCAAAAGGGTATAAATAATACTAAAAACCTAATAATAACTTAGCAATATTTAACATTACCAATGATTTTCCCACATAACCGTCATCCACATTCACACCATTTGTTACTGCACCACACTGACCACCTCTGGCACTGTAGTAAAGTTTAAGTTGGATGTATGCTACAGGACTTTGGCTACTTCAGTGGGCCATCTCAAGCAGAAAAACTCCTTCAAGGTCCATTAAAGTTTATTTCATATTCTTCACATTTTCCCTAAAAGCCTTCCAATACTGCCCCTTTCTCTTGACCTCTGAGCTGCACTGACAAACTCAATTGTTAAAGAAGTCTCGTCTTGGCCAGCTTGAAGGGGTAAGGAGGGCTATAGAGCCCCCCATCTGTCAGCTGGCGGAAACTCATTCACCTCCCCCACTTCTGTGTGTGGCTGCTCTCCCAGCGTGAATGTCAGTTTGTATCTCATCCGAACCTTTTCCTGCAAAACACACAAACATGCACACACTCAGATTGGCAGCTTTCATTAGCTTGTTGGAACACAGAAGATCTTGTGCATTGTCAATGTCAGTGATGATTATATCCTCAAAGCATACTGGTTGGCATGTAAGACTGTACGAAGGGGTAATACACTGTGCTGTACTGTATGACCTCAACCATGGGTAAAAACACAGGTGAAGTAAGAAAGTATTCTGAGCTCTACCTTGAGAGGATTGGCAAGCAGCATGACCTGAGTGATGGCAGCAGGGGGGAGGATTGGGTTAAAAGGAGCCAGCTCTGTCCCCGAGGGTGCTTGCAGTCTCACTTTCATCATCTGGAGAATTGGCAGAACAAACATCCATGTACATTAAACATAAGGAGCAACCCACTCAGATCTCATTTCCAGGCAAATATTGAATTTAATGAGTTGAACATCTGCTAAAAATGAATACTTGTAAATATAAACACACACTGTGTAGCTTCCTATGCATTAACAGTGATATCACAGAGGCACAGCAGGTTTTACCTTGGGCACAGCAGCCTGCAGAACAATGTTCCTGACAGGCAGCGGGGCTGTGTTAAGCATGGATGCCACCATCACCAGTACATCAGGTCTGCCTGCTGGACAGTCAGTGGCAAAATGCAGCAGAACACGGACCCCGCTTTTGTCATATGCTGTCACAGGACACACTTTACCTTAAATACAGCACACAAAGGGGAAAAGCAAAAGGTGATTACTACAGAGATTGACAGGGCACATAGGACCCTCATCGCACGCAACCATTTGAGTCAGCTAATGTTCTTTTTACAACAAGCGTAGAGTCTTCACAAATACACTACCTCTTATTACTCCCAATGTAATCCGTACTCAAGGCATGTTTTGATGTCCTTCCTTTTGCACATGCTGTGATAATTACTTTCAGACCACAATAAAAATGTTCTCAATCAAGACCAAGTGTAATTGAGGAAAATATCACTCAGTCTTTTCCAGTGGTATCAAGTTTGCCACTGTCACCACTAAGTGACAGTAATATCCAAAGTTCAGCTTTCCAACCACCAATCAGTCTCAAATAAGGAGGAAGGAGTTATTTTCTAACGAGAAAACAGTTGCAGTTTACTCAATTACCTGCACTATAGAGACATGAACTCTCCCCCTCAAGTTTTTAAAAAAAATCTCTTCAGTGATTGTCCTCCCTAAAAAGGTATTCTATCAGGCAACATTTTCCTTTTAGACTGCCCTTGTTGAAATGGCGATCAATTCCTAGAATCATTGTGGTTGTCAAAGGGACAATAACCCATAATAATGCATACTATTTTTTTACTTTTGAGATGTAAGGCCTATTTGTCATGTAGAATTGCACTGATCAACCTGTTAAAAACACGATGTAATCTGGGCACAGAATAGTATCTGTTAAATTGGATTCTGGGCAAATGAGATTAAATGTCCTTTACAGCATGTCTGCCCTGCTCCAGTGCTAACTGCAAAGATGGAACTCTTATAAAACCTTTAAGTTTGGTCTATTCAGTGAATGGGCCCTAATTAAACTTATGTACATGGATTCATAGTTGCAGTACAATACTCATAAAAACACACACAAAACAAAATATACAGCCTATTTCATGGAACTCACTTGGCTTGATAGCATCCAAAGGGACAAAGACATTGGCCAGAGATACCGCTTGTTCCCTGCATGGACTGGCCTGGCTCAGAGGGAGGATGGGGGACAGAGAGCGTAACAGAGGGCTATCATCTGCCTGACTATTGGCAGGTGGGGGAGTGGACACTTCTTGCATCCCTCCTAGGAGCAGTGAGGTAGATGTGGTGGAGGTGACACCAAGACTGGAAGACAGGGTAGCAGGAGCGCACAGATCCTCACTCTTGACCAGCAAGCTGCCGAAGTCCATCACACCACTTGTACTGTGTGGATGATTTACATGTCTTTGTCAAAGACATTACATTACATAATGCTTAACCATATAATGACAGACAGAAAACTGATAAGCTATGATGACAACAAGATAACAGAAGCAGGATGAAAGAAATACTACCAGAAATTTCAAAATGAACACTGTGTGGTCAAGTTTAGTAAAATCATTAGTGGAATGCAAAGGCACTTGGATTCACACTAGTACAAAACACAATCTCAACCACCTGACATTTGAACAAGTGGCAGTTAGACACTTAGCATGACCACTTTAAAATGATCTTCGCATTTTGATTAAACTGAGACAATACAAAGTACTTGTGTTTTAAAATGTAATTCAGAAAGCATTCTAAAAAACATTCACCAAAGCATTTAATCCTATGCTCCGAGTGACGTTGCTTAGTTACAGTACAGTACTCAAAACACTGCTCTTTAAGTGGCTGCGGGGTCACCAATGGATTACTTTGTATCAAAAGTTAAAGGAATATTGCGGATCAATTTGCCATTTGGGAACTAGTGGTTGAGATGCACTTGAAATGTCATATGGCAGAACATAAATCACTGTTAAGCATCTCAGTGGGCAGCAATGCCTTCGAACTGTAGTGTTTGGACACCCACTCAGGCCAATCAGTACAATTTAAAAAAAAACACTGGAACGGAACAAGGGCATGCATCATTTACTGTGATTTTTGAAGAAAATATGATCCAGCATCCAAGATAGTATGTGTGACAGATGGACAGATTGGTGCTGATCTATATTCCCTCCCCAGTTCTACTCACTTTTTAGGACTGCCCAGATCAAGCAAGGCAAGGTCTTGCAGATTTTGACTGAGAGAAGTTGAAGTCGAGCGGGACGCTCCAGGTGAAGTGGAGACCTGTTGTGGGGTGACAGGGGTGGCTGAGGGAGCAGGAGAGGCCATGCTGAATGACTGAGGAGGAGCTGCCAGGGCCGTGGTGGTCAATACTGAACTGAGGGACTGTGGGAATATGACTGACGTTGTTGAGACAGACTTTGTAAAAACCGGAGGCATGGAGAAGACAGGGCCAGGGAAGCTTGAGGCAGAGACAGTTGCAGAAGACTTGGTTGGGCTAACCGGGGCTACTGTCACAGAAAGGGCGTCTGGAAAAAGTGAAGATGTAAAGAACGCAGGAACCGGAGGCGAAGTGGTGTCAAAAAGATCCAAATCTTGACTGGAATTCTGGAATACATGGTAATAAAAAACACTGCTATTACCAATAAGACAATACTTGACATTAGTATAAATTATTGCCATTAATTCAAATACCTGTAAAGATGGCACATGATTGCTCAGGTTTACATTTGCTGATTTACTTGGAACAGGAACGGCTTCGTTGAGGCCTGTAAAAACATGTCATATCTACATGAAAACAAGACATTCTCAAACGACTGCTGATGTTCAATGGTGCCATGAAAAAAAAAAAACAAATTCAAGTATTTTATATTGCATGTTACCTAAAGATAGCAGCTCTTCATCCAGCAGAGAGAGTGCTGCAGAGGGTGCGCTGGGGCTGGGGGACTGAGGGTCAGCGGCAGACCCACACAGAAGGTCAGCAGGAATAGACCGAGAGAATGTCGGGGGTTGCTGCTCCTGTAGAGAGTTGCTCTGGATGTCCAGACCCACCAGGTCAATCAGAATCTCTGACTGGTTTGTGCGGCCGGTGCCTGTCAGATGGAGAAAAGCACAGGCAGTAAGAAAACAAAGACGCATTTTCAAACAGATAATGCTGTCCGTGTCCATCCATCTGTTAAGCAAAGTTTAAAGGGTCAGTTCACCCAAACACATAAACACAAAGTGGAGATATCTTTTGCTTAGAACTCTACCACAAACCAATACAGTTGAGGGGAAAATCCAAAAGAAACATGTTCGTTTCCAAAAACAATGTCCCAGTAGCTCAAGATAATCACAGACCTAGCTGTGAATAGTTTTGCACAATTTCTTACAAGACACTTTCCTTTCTCACCTCATCAGAAAAAGGTTACTGCAATAAGCAATTTCCATCTAATATCTAACTTGATGGAGCTTGATTTGCAAAAACACAATAGAGTGGAAACCTTGCTGCTGATAATCACACATTATTCCCCGATTTTACTTTTTTTTTCTCCCCCTCACAAAGTTATTTTGTAGTCGCCCCAGGGCCTCTGCCAGGGCTTGGGTGTGTTGTGGTGTTGCTGTGTTTGTGCAATATCTCATAGCAGCAGCAGCAAAGGCTTGTCTTGACTTGTGATTTCTTATTGTGGTCCTCGTGTATGACATCCATTATTATTCCTAAATAAATAATTACTATTTTATTAGTTAGTTACTTACGACGAAGCACAAAAACAACCCTGACACACTTTGCACATAAACTGTGCTTAGTTGACATTCTGGTTTGACAAACCAGTATATTCATTGGGCATGCTCATAAGAACGGGAATTTCGTTTGTAACATTGGGCTGATGTTTTCTTTCCACATTTCCATATATGGCCTATGCTAGGTTTCTCTTTCTATAAACTTTGTTTTTCCCATTGTGTATTTATTAGTTGTGATACACACAAAATAGAAGCTTTTATTGAAAATGTCTGGAACTGCATTGCTGAATGGCGTAATTATTACCGTTATGCTGTAAACGTACAATGCAGACATACAATTCTCTGCTCATACCAGTTAAAATGTACCTTGTCTGATGGATGATTGTGTTCGTTGTGTTTCTTCAGTCTCTCCATTGATGGTCTGTCCTTCCACAATCTTCTTATAGGAGTTAATGACATGGGAGAGGTCATCACTGGCCTGCAGGATGTCTCCTGATAAGTGCATTTTAAAAGGTTAGTCTCGGGTGAGATTTACAAAATGTTTGAAGCAAAAGCAACAAAAAGCAATCATATGTTTTCCACAGAGTTTGCTAAATTTAGGAACTGTGTGAGCAGAATGTTTTTTATGAGTCACGTGGGCATTCGGGTTGGCATTCGAGCACAAGGCCTGCCTAAATCATGACTCAACCTTTTTATACTTACATTAGGATAGCGAGAGCACATCATCAGAATCAATAGGGCCAAATGACAGGATTTCTTACCCAAGCTGCTGTCATTATCCTCAGTCTCAGTAGCGAGCTGAAACACTGTTTGCCTGAGCTTGTCACAATCACCATACAACTCCTGGAAAAAGAATTTTAAAGAGTTACTGAATATTCACATCTTGAATCTCATTCAGAAACTGCTGTATCATAGGCTATAAAAAAAAAACTGTTTCTTATACACAGTAAATGTCACATAAGACTATGATATTAAATATGTTATTATTACACATCTGGAGAGGATCCTGTCATTGCATGAAGAGTCGCTATGTTCATTTTTGAAACAAATTACTTTGAGCTGTTCACGGAGTGTATTTCTTTACTTGATGAGGACATTTTATAAACAGAGTTCTTCTGAAACATACTTAATATTTAATAAAAGGACTGGTTTGTCTCAGAATGCTTAAAATTAAACACCAGTAAATTACTTTGCATTGCTTTGGGAAAGGTCAATTAATGCCAAAGAAATAAGTGAAGTTGTTTCAAAAGGTCATTTGAACCCTCATCTAATGGAGAACGAACCCTAATAAGCTCCTTGTCTCCGTCCGTGGAGTCTTCTGGGCTGAAGTGAGCAAGCATCTCGTTAAGGAGTTTGACGCTGTTGTTGACTGCCTCCAGTGTGCTTTTTTGTTTTGTCGCTTTCTGTGTTCTTACCTCATCCTGAAAAAGAAAAAAAAAAGTTGAGCTGTACTTGTTGATAGTACTCATTAACCGTCAGTATAAACACAAGCTTTGAGATGGAAACTGAGAAATGTGTGCAGTAATTTGCTTCTAATTTCTCTAGAAGAAAGCCACAAAAACTCAGGCTCGATTAAAACACAAACGTGAGAATCAAAACATTTCATTTTGACACTGACACACCTCCTTGACCATGTTCTTGATGAGCCGATTGGCCTCTTGCAGATCTTCAGGCTTTTTGCTCTTCAGCAGCTCTGATAATCTCTGCGGAGAGATGAGAGAACCAGCAGTGAGCAAACACTCAAGCTCATTTCCCACAGATTACCCAGACACAAGCAGCAAAGCCATACCAGCTCCCAGACCCTGAAAAAACAAACTTCGTCCATAGATCAACTGCAGCCAACACAAAGTAAACATGCAGTCGTGACCTGTTTTGGTGTGCCGTAACCAGTGAGGTATTGGAATGGGAGGGGACAAAATAAACAAGGGCAGCTACAGTGTTGTAAATGCACATTAAATATGACATGATTTTTCTGAGGGATGCTACCATGCAAAGCCTTTAAGAGAGATCCTCTTCCTCTTTTGATCCTTTCCAATCAAAATTCCCATTAGATAATGAAAAAAAAACATGAAAGTATATTGCTATGAAAGACTGGTTTTATTGGTTAATTATAATATTTCTTTTTGGAATTTCATTTCTTATCAAAATGGGCTGCATCCATACAGAAAAGGGAATAGTTCAACATATTGGCCAATATGCTTATTTGCTTTCTTGCCGAGAGTTAGAAGAGGGGATTGATACCACTCACATATCTGACCGTTAAATGTGACGCTAAAGCCAGGAGATGCTTAGCTTAGCTTAGCATAAAGACTGGAAACAGGGGGTAACAGCTAGCCTGGCTCTCTGCAAAGGTAAAAAAAAAGCTGACTACCAGTACCTATAAAGCTCACTAACTAACATGTTATATCTTGTTTGTTTAATCCATACAGAAACTGAAGTAAAAACAAGTTGTGGTTTTAAGGGGAGTTATGTGCTGGACTATTTCTTGGCCGGGGGCAGTGAGTTCCTGGAGGTAAGCTAGCCATCTCCTGCCTGTAGCATCATATATAATGGACAGATATGAGAGTGGTATCGATCTTCTCATCTAACTCTCAGCAAGAAAGCAAATAAGGCTATTTCCAAAAATGTCAAACTATTCCTTTAACAGTAATCGGCAGGGAGGCGCTGAGTATGGCGGCTAAATATGCAGGCACTCAGGATACTTCTGACTACAGAGGGACCAAATGACCCCTACACAGAAACACACATACATATTGTACTGAACACACATATACAGCACAGGTAGGGTATAGCAGTTACATTATCTTAAATGTTGATTACGATATACGCTGTGCCAATAAAATAATTGATTGAAAATCTGTATCTGCAACAGAGATAAAACAAGAGAAAGAGAGAGTTGTGTGCAGTGAGTTGCAGTGTTAACACAATCACATCCCGAAATAATTCTTCTTACCTTGCTCTTCTTCTCATCATCAAACACAGGATTCTTGGGTCGCGGAGAAGTTGATGGTATTAACGTGGCATCAAGAGGGACTTCTGGGTCAACTAAAACAATACCTAAAATAAAAATGGCAACAGACAGTCATTCTACTCTGGAAATGACAGTTCTGGGACTTAAAGGCAACAAAACTACCTTAAAAGTGTCCAAAGCACAACACAATCATAACCAACTGCTCAGTGTATTATTTTTGGATGTCACTGTTATGCAATCATATTGTTTTACTGTGTTATTATAACATATCAACATATTTTAACAGTTTTTAAATGGTTGGTGTCTCACCCTGTGCCTTCAGCATCTGATACGCTTCACAGATCTTTGCTTCTTCTGGTAGAGACATAGTCCAACTGCACAGCATCTCAATCACTTTTGTCTTCACTCTCTCTGAAACTTTGTCTCCTAGATACTGAAAAATAACAGATGCATAGCTCAGAATGACACCAAACATCAACTCAAGTAAACATATCCCATGAGCGGGGGGTTTGAGCATTTGTGTTACTTACTTTGGGTGAAACCACCTTAATTAATTCATTTAAAAACCTAAATTTCCCAACTTCATTGTGAAACCTTCGCCCACAGTTCTTCATACAAGCCTCGAGAACCTACAGAAGGAAAACAAGCTGCAATAAATATCTCTTAACTCTACCACTTTATGATGAAGGAGGTCAAAATTAAAAACACAGTGAAATGATTGCACAACAGACCGTTAATGCTTGCATCGCCTCCCATTCCTGAGGGGACTGAATCTTGTGAGCCAACAGTCTAACGGATATTTGTGGGCTGAAAAATATGAAAGAAACAAACAATCCAATACAAACTCAATACCAAAAGCAATCCAGTGCCTGGGTTATAATAGGCTTTATAACAAGCTCCATGTGTTTACCACAGTGAGGGCACAGATGAGCAACATTAGATGGGTGTGATTCAAGTTATGGGTGAAATTGGGTTTATTGAAAGAATGTGACCATACCCTTCTAGCTCCTTATTGATTTGGTCACAGAATCCCATTATATACTCCCAGTCTTCCTGTCTGTTGGAAGGGTTGGTGGCTTTGTCTGAAAAAGAGAAGGATATGACCTCTCATGAACATGCAGACCTGATAGCACACTCCAAAAATTGCCCATACATACACCTATGGTAAACAGGCTATCCCGTCCCTGGAAAGCTAATGAAGGCTGGAGCTTTGTGATACATGAACTTGACCAAGATGCAAGTCAACCCTCGAGTATCAAGCTCTATCCCTTCCCAGCTTACAAACGAGCCAGACAGTTGTTATCTGACATTTTCCGCGTATCATACGTTATGAATTCTCTCTCTAACAGCCCCCAGACACTTCTTTGATGCAGTTTGTTGCCGCTGTTGCAAGTGTTTGAACTTGGATTAAGTTAACGCCTGGAGGTGTTTACAACGGCCGTCTTTAACTCAAGGGAGCAAATGAAAAAGCCTTACTGTGAGTCGCCAGTAGAATAGAATAATCACATTTTGCAAGTATTTCTACATACCGACTATAAGTCCAGGACACAAGTAAACTAAACATCAAAGCTGATTTTGGCTAGCGACATCCATCAGTTGCCAGCAGCTGTCTGCGTTAGCCACTTTCTGACAACACAGGCGAATTAGCACGATACTTTTCAGACACAGCAATGTCATGCGAGTCCAGCTAACGTTTCGGACACCTACGACTATGCAGCACATAAATGCACACCTCTAATGTGAACAAATTACGTGGGAAAAAAAGAGTTTAAGTATGAACTCACTAAGCCAGGACTCCAGCGTCTCGCCATCGTCCGCCATATTTGCTCACTGAGGCAAACAACGCGTGACTTCTGCTGCCTTCATGTGGTGTCGGACAAATGGGAGTCGATTGCTAAAACATTGGCGTGTTTTGTATGATTGGGTAAAGCCTGAATTGTCTTAGTTTTGCCTAGGTGTGACGATACGAACCATGCTTTTTGTACAATAATATCATATTTATATGTTACTGATTGCTATACACGTTTCTTTTCTTTTTATTTAATTTTTAGGTGTCACACACAATTACATGCGTTATGGACATCCCTCTCTTCAGTATGCTGCTGCTGCATCAATTAACCTTGCTTGCTTTATTTCAAAAGATATTTTTCCCTGTTACAGGGTTTTGGGGGGGGTTGGCGTTTTTCTTTATCCGAATCGAGGGTCTAAGGATAGAGGGTGTTGTATGCTGTACTGATTGTAAAGCCTGAGTGTCTGAAAGTGTCGGGGGGGTTGGTTAGGAGCTGTGTCAAACAATTTTTGTAACCTTCTGAAACAGACAATCCGACAATCACGCCCACTTTACGCAGCAACTGGCCAGGTGTGGTGAGAAAGTATGCAGGATTTGAACTTACTTCTGTCACGTTTTGTATGTACCCTGCAACCAAGTGCAACACCATTGCCGAATGCCATTATCCCCATTTAGGCCTAAATGTGTCTTGACTCTTGTTGCCCTTCTGTATGACTGCAGGCTTTTCGCCCTGCTTTCGAGTGTAGCCATTCCGAACAGGTATAAACACTTTTGCCTTCAGACGTGGTTGGACAACACTTCGCACAAACTAGTTCGTTTCTGCATACCCTAACCTTTTATCCATGTTGTTGCCAAGTCTCGGTGAGCCACCTTTTGAAGCAATAGCTCTCTTTCTGTCAAGGTGTGCACAAGAAGTCTCATGTGGTATCTACGCTGGGAGTCACTGTGTGTCTGTGGCACGCGTTCTTCAAACGTGGTTCAATCGAGTGTGTAGCGATGAAAACACCAGCAGATAATGGCCTGAGGAGACTCGCAATGTTTGATGACACTGGTTAAAATGGGGTGTGGACTTGTTGCATGTCATACACCCTTTGGGAAGCTGACATGTGATGGCAGTCAGCAATCTGACTAGCTGATATAGCCCTGATGAAACTCCTAGTTGTGCTACTGAGAAAAACAAGGATCATCATGATGCTGATGGATGAATAGTACTGACAGAATTTCTGTTTGAATATGATTACACTGATAAAGCGGAAGCTTTATCAAATATCTGTAGTATCCCTTAAGTAACAATGTAAAGACTACTGAATGAAGTGTAGTTAACTTTGCTGCCAGAAACGGCTAATTAATGATGCACTCATTTCAAATCTGTATCTCACTGCTCCTTTTACTGTGTGGCCATGTGGAGGCGCTAACAGCTCAGAGAGGATCTACAGTGTGTATGTTGTCACTTTTAGCAGTGAAATAAAGCAGCAGTGTGTGTGTGTGTGTGTGTGTGTGTGTGTCGCAATTTTTCACAGTGGTCCTCAGCACTCTATATTTTGAATTGTATGGTTTGATTGATGAGGAGTGACACATTAATGGAGTTTATTCAGTTCAGATCTTTTAACTGAAACAGACAAATGAGATGGGTGAAGAAGAAGCTGTCTCTCTTGTCCCAGCTTGGGACCCAGCTGAGCAAATGCTGATTCACACTGTGCAAGCAACTGCTGGTACACTCATTTTATGTTTCAAGTAGAAATTAAGAAGTGGGAAATAGGGCTTCTGGACAGGCCCATAAAGTCTGGATTGGAAGCAACATGACAAAATATTTATCGTCTGCAATGTCAGCAGCCAGTCAAATAAAGCTGTGGGAGGCTCAAGACTCACTTCCAAAGCATGAATTGCAATTCCAGCAGATGCTCACCATAAAACCTTTGTGAAAGAAATGCATTACAGTTAAACAGGACATGTGGGTGGAAGAATGGTGCATCAGCTTTCATCTCTCTCACAAAAACAAATAACCTAATGTTCGTTTTTTTGCAAATAAAGCACAAGAGCAAGGCTGTGAAAAAGGCCTTTCAAACACATTTTATTGTTTCTGCTTTTACATACATTCTATTTTACCGCCCATACAAATCCATACCAGCTCTATTTCATTTCATGATTTGCTTTGAAGAATTATCAGAGACCGTCAGCTCTGACTGAGGTAAGACATTAGCGCCTTGTCACATGTTGCGTTTGAAGTTGGTTAACCAATTGACCGGGATTGAGGTCAATATTAATTGACTCAACACTCTGAGAAAATTGATGACTTCAAATGTAGAAATGACATAACTGTCCTCTCCTCCCCATCAGGCTTTCCCCAAACCCAACATCGCTTTACGAAACCACATATTTGCATTCTGCAACAGTTCTATTCTTTAATGGTGACATTAAGTGAGACACTTAATAATTTGTTATTTACCTGCTCACTTGCTGAATTTGTTCATGTACTCTTTTCATGCTGGTTAACAATGTGTATGTTTGTAAAAATAATGAAGCCCTTCTGATCACACTCCACAATGCACACACTAAATTTAAATTCATACAGCATGCACGTATTTGTCAAGTGTTTCTGTGGAGCACGCTCTGCATTAATCATCATCTACTCAAACCACATAAATCCTTACTATATGCTGCATACAAGAAGCAATTAAAAAGTGTCACTTTCAGTGAGATTATCAAAATTTGCAAAAAGAAAATAACCCTACATGATTAGTTTTTAATTCATTACACCCAGTCTAATTATCCCTGAATATTCTGAACATCTCACATCTCAAAACATCCACATAAACATGGGATTTTCAAAGGATATGATTTGCCTTTGAACAAGTTTGTTCTTTGATGCAATGAGACATGTAAACAAAGAGGAGCAAATGCATCTGGTACAATTTTCACAAACACATTTCAGCTGATTTTGACAACACAAAAGTTGTGCTTGTCAAATTATATTTGACATTTAATTTGTTTGAAAATGTAAAAAAACGCAAAAAGTTATTTTATACGAATATAAAATTGTAGCATTACAATGACCACCAAGGACCACCATTATTAAAATTGATGTAGCACACCACACATTACATAATAATAATAAAAAAACCACTTATCCAGCATCCCAAAACAGGGCTAATGTGAACACATTACTCTTTGTCTCCTCAACTGACATCTTGTCATTGATCTGTTTTTAACAGACAATAAATGATTGCCACCAAATTCAATCAGCAGTGTGATTAATCCACAAAGACCCTAAACTAACCCTCTTTACTTGATGTTCAATCTGTGCAGAGTTGAGGAAGCTCAGCACTGCTGTGTCAAAATTCAAGATATCTTTCTTTTGCTTTCTATTACATCAGGTATGGTTACTTTTCATAGTTGACCGGTGTCACACAATTGTAAGGGAAGATGCCGCTCTGTCCATTGCACATTCCTTTCCACCAGTTGGCATCAGACTTATCCAGGACCTGAATGATCTCTCCACGCTTGAAGCTCAGCTCACCGTCCTCCTTAGCCTCAAAAACAGTGCCAGCGCATAAGAAAAAAGATACAGAATATGCAGCTGTACTGTGAAATTACTGTCTGATATGTGCAAATGTAGTAAGTGAGTGACAGATGGATGATTGTCAAATCTCCTCAGGATATAACGGGATCACTGTCATAATTTATATTAACAAGGATCATGCAATTCCTCTTTCATCCGTCAGGAATTTACATTTAAATATGACATGGTATAATTTATTGTCAGTTATAATGGAACTCCCAAAGGTTGGGATTAGTGGAAAGCTCAAACATAACCCAACCAAATCAACTGTGAAACAGCATTGCCTCCACGAGCTGACTCCTGATTAGGGAAGTAATTTCTCCCATCGATGCAACTGTACACGAAGGCACCATCCCAGGACCTTTTTCAATATGTTTATGCCCTGTATGTGTGTATATTTGTCATGTCTGACCTGCTGCACCTGGATCCTGTCGATGATATTCCAGCAGCTGGTTCAATGAGTTGAACCGTGGTTTTTTGTTGGTAAAAACAGAGTAAGTAAGTAAGTAAGTAAGTAAGCAACAAAACTTTCTTATGTTTGTTGATCTAGGAAAGCTAAAAAGTGAAAAGGGCAACTTAAGTAACACAAGGCTAAAATGATTCCTGAAAAACCTCAAAGCACCACACAGGATGTCACAGACCTTCAACTGTAATATGAACCTTTGAGGTGTGACAGATGATCACAGGAGGAAAAGAATGAGAAGTGTGAACCATTACAATACAATCATACGACAGCAGGAAAATTATTTGTTAAATGGAATGCTAAATAAGGAGCCACTGAGACATTTTTCACCACTATCATTTCTTGGAGATTAAAACATCTTTAAACTGAACCATTTTCTGATAACCAAAAGTGTTCTGGAAAAAAATCCTGTCCTAAATGAAGGATTTGTCCCTTTTGCCCCAAATTGCAATATACACATTTATTGTTGTTTCATACATTAAAAATAGTGTTGTGCCACTTTATTGTTGTTAACCTTTATTCTAATTGGTAAGTCAAATTGAGATTGTAATCTAAATTTCAAGAGACACCCGAGTGCATAAGAATTATTCATAAAACAAATGCCAGGAAATGTATTTGCACAGCTAAACAAAAAAGCAAGTTACAATAAAATACAATAAAAGCAAGTGGACACAAAAAAAAAAAAAAAAAAATTAAATTTAATAAAATACAGACATCATTCAGTTAATTTATTATCATTAAAATGCGGGAGGCAACTTTTCAAACTCTGGCTGTACTACACGGGAGACGGTGAAAATGAAGCCCTGGCACCTGCGTAAATGCGTTTCATCAAGTTGCATCATAAGTGACAGTGAGACCCAGTGAAGTTGGAGCGCAAATGAAATGCCTTTTTCATATTCTGTCATCGCACTTTACGCAGGAGAAAGTGACAGCTTGCTTTGAGAAAACATTAAAAGATCAACGATCAAGCTGTCAGATTGAGTTGAACAGTTTTCACAAAGAAGTCACCTTGGACAAGGCAGACAGAGAAAACAACACTCTGGACTACAGTCTGTGCAGTAGATATAAATATGCAGCGAGAGGGCGAACTTATCCCCTTTAAATTTGTTATTTTTACCTCTGTGTATTATTTCTGCATTGGTGATAAAACACTCCTTTAACGCCCCTTCAAACCCATAGTCCACCCACACAGGTATGATGCCTGATTTTTTTCCACAGAAGACATTTTGACATGTAAGTAAGTAAGTAAAGTTTATTTAATATAGCACCTTTCACAGAGCAAGATCACAAAGTGCTTCACAAAAGTACAAAAGTAAAAAATAAGACAATAACAACAATAAAAAGAAACAAGCAATAAAACATAGGCAACCAGACCTTAAAAACACCAACAACCAATTCATACAGCACCAGACTATATAAAGGCCAGGTTAAATAAATACGTCTTCAGCTGTTTTATTTTATTTATTTATGTTTTTTAATATAAAAGGCATCAACAGAGACCGCAGATCGTATGTCTATAGGGAGGACGTTCCACAATGTTGGAGCCACCACTTCAAAGGCACGATCACCTTTTGTTTTTAGCCGGGCACGAGGAACAACCAGTAAGCCCTTGTCAGAAGACCTCAGTGACCTACTGGTGGTATAAGGATGGAGCAGGTCAGAGATGTAAACTGGTGCCTGACCATGCAGGGCTCTATACGTAAAAACAAGAACCTTAAAATGAATCCGGAACTTGATGGGAAGCCAGTGTAGGGAAGATAAAATGGGTGTGATATGAATTGTCCTGCTGGACCGGGTCAACAGCCTTGCAGCAGCGTTCTGGACCATTTGAAGACGATCCAGAGACGATTTGCTGAGAGTAGTCTAGCCGGGATGATATAAAAGCATGAATGATCATCTCTAGCTCAGCTTGAGATACAATGGACTTGAGTTTGGCAATGTTTCGTAAGTGAATGGGAAAGTGTGTCCAAACATTTGACTGGTACTGTAGGTCTGTAGTTTTTGGGAAGGGATGGATCAAGGTTAATCTTTTTCAGAAGAGGCTGAACAACTGCATGTTTAAAATAAGTTGGGACACAGCCAGATTGCAGGGAGCTGTTTATAATGGAGACCAGGCATGGACCAATAGACCCAATAATATTCTTAAGTAATGAAGTAGGTAAAATATCTACAGGGCTTGAGGAAGGTTTCATACTGCTCACCAGATCAATGAGGTCTTGCAGGGAAATAGGATGGAAGCAGTCCAAAATTGATTGCTGAGTTGGATTAGTAAAAAAGGGAATAGAAGTAGGGGCGATGCTAGCCCTGACATTTCTAATCTTATCCACAAAGAAGAAGAGAAAGTTGCTGCAGTCCTTATTTGAAAAAACAGGCACATCAGGAGGTGCAGGAGTGACAATGTTATTAATGGTGTCAAACAGGACTTTGGGGTTGCGTTTACTCGAACAAATTAAGTTAGCAAAATAAGAAGCCCTCGCAACCTTAACCATGTTGTTATACTCTGTTATAAGGTCTTTGTAATAGAGACGGTGAACATGGAGATTGTTGGATTTCCACAGTCGCTCTACCCTCCGACATTTACGCCGGAAACAACGAATAGTGTCATTTAACCAGGGGGAAGGGTTGATGGAGGGAACAAGTCTGATTTTACTAGGTGCCACTTTATCCAAAACGGCGGAGCAGTGTGTATTAAAAGAGTGAACAAGACTAGCAACATCAGCGTGAGAAGACAACACTGCACTCTGGTCAAAAGCTGCAGAAAACTTCTCAGTGGAGAGGTGATTTAAGATGCCAGAGCTATTCACACGTTTACTGGGCAGAGCATCTAAAATAAAAGACAGGTTAAATAAAACACAATCATGATCAGTGACATGCAGCTCCTCAGAGCAAATTGAATCAATATTTAAACCAAGCGTAAAAACGAGGTCCAAGGTATGACCCCTGATGTGTGTGGGACCAGACATGTGTTGAATAAAATTAAAGGACTCAGTGACAGAAGGGGGGGCTAGCGCTGGAAACAGTGGCCTGAGATGATATCGGAGAAGAATAGGGAGATTTCGGGTTGTGTCTGTGGAGTGTAAACAGTCAGACTTGTGGAGATGACTGCACCGCATGCTGTAAATTAGCGGCTAGCATTCGTGAGCCCAGTTTGTTTGGGTGAATTCCATCTCTTTTAAAAAGAGAGAAACGGTCCCAAAATAGATTAAAATTGTCAATAAAACCCATATCACGAGCCCTACAAGCGGACTGAAGCCAAGTATGAAGCTAAGCGACCAGTACCGCGGCCTACTGTGGGAATGGGCCCTGAGATAAAAACAGACTTTCCACAGTGCTTTGGGACGTTAAAAAGATGGTTAAAATCAGATTTGGTCAACTCAGACTGTTGAAGAGCTGTGTCGTTTGTTCCCACGTGGGTGTAGGCTGGGCTCTGTCAGAACCTAACGGGGCACATTCAGCATGCACAGTGTGAGCCGCGTTTACCGGCTGAGACTGGATGGTCGAAGCCGGGGACTGCTGCAGCGAGCACGCGGGGTGCCCTGCTGTTCCTGAATGAATGGAACCTCTAGAACTTCTCCTGATCACGGCCTCCTTCAGTAATCTGCGGCGAGAGGAGGAGGGGTGCTTCACCGCTGGAAGGGGTCCTTTGCTTTGTTTTCCTGTGCTGGGCTGGCGAATCCTCAAGGCAGTGCCCGCATTCTGTGGAAGGGGTACGGCAGCACCAGAAGGCGTTGCATCCAGGTCCGGCGAAATCGGGACCACTTGTCACAGTAGGAAAAGCACAGGTGTAAACAATAAACTTAATGATGGCTAAATTCTACTTAGCTGGTTTTGGTCTCAGGATCCTGGTACTGCGCATGCTGGCTCACTGGGACACTTTAATAGAACAGAGCCATTATTAATGTTATCAGTAACACCTTGTTTTTCCTACTATGACAAGTCAAAATGTCTGCTGTTTCAAGCCTGCGTGGTCATGCACAGGTGCTTGATTGACAGCTCCCACACTTTCCTGTTAAGGTGTGGTCAACCAGACGTCACCTGGTGAAATTTACTTATGTGGCATGGTGAAAATCAGGCAGGACAGGAAATAGAGTGGGTAGGGTTGTAAGCATAAACTGTAGGAGCTAGCATGGCTAGGAGAAGTGATAGCTGTGAAATGTGTCTGCAGGGCTGAATCAAAGCTGCAGGACCCAGACAGATTAATTCACTATTAGAAAAATCCTTTTTTCTTTTTGTCTCTGTCTGTCTTTCACTCTGCTGCAGCCTTTTGCTAAGTCACATTTCTCTGTAGGACTTCACTTTTTCAAAACTCCTCAGTTCATCTCACATCCAAAGTACCAATACTTTAAGAATGACAGTGTTTTAAAAAGAGCTGTATTTCCTATCAGTTGCGTCGATGAGTGAGTCAGTCAGTGCGACAACAGGGCAGTGTGTGTGCAGCGTTCTGCTACTCCCTGCAGACAGTGGGAGTAACCTTCGCATCACAAACAACATCATGTCAAGTTCTAGTGGCCAAACGTTTTTTTTCTCTCACATGCATGCGCTGCGGGTTACATGGTGAACGTGAACAATGGCAACAGCAAGATATGCTTCAAGTGCTCTTGCCGACCAGCCATGGCATGCATACACACGGATGCGAAATTTGGCAGTATTTTTGCATATTTTAAAATTAATGAGAACAGGCTCTCTCAAAAGTAGTTTACACAGTGTGCGAAATACTCCGGTAATATATATATATATATATATATATATATATATATATGTGTGTGTGTGTGTGTGTGCGCACACGCACTATTTTTAATTCTCAGTGGAAAAAATAAGAAGAGGCAGCTGCAACGCCGTCCAGCAGCGGGATGAGAGGCTAGTACACCACACACACGCCACTGTCCCCCGTCAAAAGTTATTCCCCACTGTTTGTCATCATGCCTCTTTGCCACTTGTCGTTACGAGCGCCATGTCATCGAACATAATGAGCCCGAAGCTCCGTGTGGAGCTGGGACATTGCTGTAGGCAAAGGAGGTGTTGGAAATGTATCACAAGTTTCAGGATGTTCGGCAGGATTTTCCACCACTGAATAAGGTTTTCACTGAAGGGACGTGTCTGCGCATCTGCTCTTGTAGCTTAGCCAATACAAACACACAGTCTCTCTGAAATAACCTGTTATAGACTAAAGTCTACCGTCATGGGCTAGTTTTTCTGAAGCTTGATAACAGAGGCAAGAGGGGGGGCTGAAGTAGAGGTCTGCTCTCAGACCACTTGAATTACAATATGCTTCATGGTTAATATGACATTTTTGCCCAATGACGCCAAAAGAAAACTGCCTACCCCACCTTTAATAGACATGCACTCACACCTCTCCAAAACTATGCGAAATATTACGCACAGCTGGCACAGCGTGGATAACTTCATTAACTCACCGTGATTTAACTGTTAACTGACCTTGTGAGCTTTTGCGACACCGATGAGCTGTTCTGAAAGATTCACAGTTTATACAGCGACATCATGAATAGCAGCGAAACCGCGGACTCAGAATGTATCACTGTACCACAGAATTACAACCTGCACCGGTAACCACGTCAGCAGCTGCCTGTTCACTGTCATCAGTGACATTTTCTGTGTTGCTCACCTTTAATTATTTAAACATGAAAATTAATTTTACAATAAAGATAAATAGTAAATAATTAGCTTAATTTTGAGACCCCCTGATTTTGCTGTCTTCAGGGGGGTCCTAGTTGTTAAGTAACCTAGTGAAAGAGCCATGCAGCCACCCTGCCAATTCTTTCACATTTTGCCAGACAGTACCTGTGCATTCCAGTCTCAAGCTGCGCTTCAGAACGAGTGTTCAGCACATCAGGCATTATCTGCAGTCCAAGACGCAATAGGCTGACTGAGGAGCACATTGACATACTTGTTTTCCTGGCTAAGAACCTTGAAGTGGCCAAAGAACTGTCCAAAAAATAAGTCAGAGACAGAATAAGAGAGAAAACGACATGTTCTGGTTTTCACATGTCCACGTTCTGTGACAAACATCTTTTACATAGCTATAAAGCTCAGCAGCTGCAACAAAATATTTTTGTTAAAACACAAAATATATGTTATTTATTTTGAATTGCTAAGTAGCTGACACAAACTATATTTTATTTATTTTGAATTTTAAGTTTTTTAATTAATAAAGAAAATTTCAAAGTTTCATGTTGTGTCATCTATTATTCCATTACTTTTCCTGATGTTTTTTGCCGTGGTATCTTTTCAGCATCGGTATCGAGATACTTTAGGCTGGTATTGTACCGAAGTCATAAATTTAGTATTGTGACAACACTACAGGTAGCATTACAATTAGTGTCACTATTGTCATTGTAAAAGTATCTTTTACTTATTTATTTATTAATCATAAACCATTACAACTACAACTAAACATACTTGTATGGGGAATAGTATGTAAACGTGTGCAAAATGGAGTGTAAATACACAGAGTTTTGGTGGTGGTTGAGTTTGAGTAAGAAAACAGTTCATGAAATTTGAAAAATTTGGTCATTGAATGCATTTTGTGTAAAAGCAAAGCGATTCACAGTTTAGTCCACATTGACTGCTGCTCTGCTGACTGAGTGAAGAGTTTTGAAAAGGTGAACCCCTATAAAGGAATGTGAATTGGCAGTTGTAACTAAAAAAATGTCCAAATGTACCATTGAGCTGCCCTCAGGTCAAACAACATCCTGACGTATGTGGAAAAAAGTTACATGAATGTTCACATTATGATTTCCTTGCTTTTGCTTCTATTATCTGGGCTATGTGCGCTTTGTCTGGTGAGATGATAGGATTTTACAGATACATTTGTTACAAAAAACATGGCTGCTGCTCTCACTTTATGGTTTTGGCGGACATTATTATAGAGGTCAGGATGGCACTGAATGCACGACGTCTGAGACTGATTGTTGGTGTGGTCTTGTAAGATTGCTAAGTGAAAAATTGCTTTAAAATTCTTACAAACCTTATTGGTGAATTTGGAGGAGTTTGGGATGGGACAGCCTACCCCGACCTTGTAGGCTTGAAATGTGGACTTTGAAGTGTGCAGCCCCTGAATTAAGTTGCAGCATATTGTATGATGTCCCTGTAATAGACTGCCAACCTGACCAGAACATTTCCCCAAAAAAATTCTGAAGGAGAGGGAGAGACAGTAATACAGTATCTATGTTTATGTCCAATAAAGCACATACAGTGAAAGTAGATGGAAGAGGACACTTTTAGGGATTAATCCCTTGTTTGATTTATATATCCACAGTTCTGAACTAGTATATTCTAATTTTAAATTTATAATACTATTATATTTTATATTTATGCTTCTTTACTTGCAGTACATGCTTTATCTTCCTTTATATTTTCTACTTACTATATATTTATTGTTATACACCAATATACCAAGGCAAATTCTTTGTATGTGAAAACCTACTTTGCAATAAACTTGATTCTGATTCTAGTACAACAAAGCACCACACCAGTGTACTCGGGAGTGATGTCAGATGTAGCATGTAATGTTGTTCATGTCACCAAAATAAGAGTCAAGCTCAAACTATATTGACACTCACGGAATCAAGGTTTCATCATAATTGCCCATCTTGTACAATAAAGCCGTTTGCTCCATGGCCTCCAATGTGCTTTGCAGCCTTCACTTCACAAATCAGCTCCATCAGGCTTCTTCTTTATTCCAGACCACACTGTTACATCAGATCCTCCCTTATCTTTACAAAGTGAGGCACAAAACATACGCAGCAGGGTACAGACATTGTCGTGTCATATCTGTAAAGTGAACCAGTGATGCTCCATCTTCCCATCGTAGCCAAATGACGTACTATATAACCAATCAAAATGGCTCTATTTAAATACCACTCATACTACAAAATGCATTATTTTATCATTTGTAGTATAAAATGTGACAACTCTTATGTTTATGGTTAAATTTGTTACAGTGAATTTACCCATTAGTCAAACTATTTTGATTATATATTAAGCTTTTGAGTTATTTATCAAGCAAAAATAGCAAATAATTGCTGGTTCCAGCCTCTCAAATGTGAGGATTTGCTGCTTTTCAGTGTTTTATATCATTGTATATCATTGTATATATCATTATAGCATTGGTTGGTTGGACACGACAAGCAATCTAAACATGTTACCTTGGGCTCTGAGAAATTGTTCAGAGAATTTTTCACTATTGTCCCGCATTGTATAGACTGAGCAGTTAATCAGAAAAAGAATTGACGAACCGGTAATGAAAATAAAAATAAAAATCAGTTGATGCAACACTACTGTGAAATGTTATTTCCTTCAATCATGACTTCCCATTGTTATTTGTCTGCGACATGGTTCTTGGGAATAAATCCATCTCTCCTGTTCAGCTCTGCTTTGTACCAGTTGTCGTAAATTTCACTCAAAATCTGCAGAAATGACAGAGAAAAGAAGATGAATACACTGAAATGAAGAGAAAATTAAACAAATGGAAAGACAGAGATGACATAGCTAACGTGGTTCATTTTCATCCACATAAGAAGTCCAGTGACTGAACTGTAATATTGCAGAGCCATTGCAAAAGGAAATTCTATTTTGAACAACCACAGACAGCAATTCCACTCCAGGTCCCCTGCTGAAGTTTGAATCATTGCTGGGACTCGAGGTGTTGTTCTGGTGAGTGTCTGTGAGACAAGGCAAAGTGAAGCAGACAGCCTGGCTCTCTTTTCTCCCAGACATACTAATGTACTACACATGATGAACCAAATTAGTCTTTTTCAATTTTTTTTTTTTTGCATTTGCACTTGGCAGGGAGTCAGAGTCACAGAGGGAGTAATCTGCCACCAGCCGTGATGCAAATGAAAGTAATTTGATATATCAACCTAGGCAGGTCGCACTGTGCATGACGTTCCAGCAGAGGCATAAATGTGACGCATTATGAATAGTTTATATAGGTTATAGTTTACAGAATCCACTTGCTGTATCTGACTTGGTTCTTACTGGAAACTCACAAACGCAGCATCAGCATCCTCCTGCAGGATTTTTCCCCTTAGAGGTTTCCAAATCACAATAATCTGTGCCTCACAGCTCACTGAAGGGGCTCCAGGGGCTCACAGTGAAACAAGAGATGCTGTAGTGACCACTGGAACCACTGGAGAATACTGACAGCTGCTCCTAGCCTGGATCTGGTTCAGTAAACAAACATTTTGTTCTACTGTTTGAAGTGATGATACAGTTTCGAGGTGGAAAATAACTACTAATAATACTAAGTAGGACTGTAAACATTCAGGCAATGTGTTACACACATCATTAAAGAAGAAGTATGAGTAGTTCTATTTTTAGGCAAATGTTAATAATGATAATAATGATAATAATGATAACATGCATCCCCCCCATTCGTTTTCTTAATTACATTTGGAGTTAATAGCCTAACTGCTATTGTCTCACTGAGTAACAGGTGTGTGGGTGTGTGTTTATGTCCGTATGAGATGTGCCTGCTATTTTTATGAGCACATCTGTTGTGGCATGTGACTGTGTGACTGAGCAGCCGTACACCCTTAAAAAACACACAACCAATTAAAACTTGAATATACTAAAACATACATACATACATACACATGCCCTATCAATTTGTCCTCCCATTATTGTAATCAATAGCAGAAGGGAGTTCATTTTCTCTCTTGCCAACACACACACACACACACACACACAGAGAGAGAGAGAGAGAGACTGCTAGAAATGGTGACTCACCCAGTCAGTTTCTCGTGTGGGAGCTCTTAATGAGCTGAATGTGGTCTTTGAAGAGATGACACCCCACATCAGAGACACCAGGGCCTTAAACAGGTAATCAAGCAGGAAGGTCCTTTGTCTAAGTCTGACACACACGTCTGAGTCACAGCTCTAGAGATGGATATGACTTCATACTGCATGACTTCGGGTCAGAGATTGCCATGAATTAATCTGTGTTTATGTGTGTGTGTTCATGGTGTTTTGACATGTTTGTGGTGTAGAGGAAATGAGAGAATATAATGGCTGAGGTCAGTCTCCAACTCCTGTAAGTGATTTTACCAAAGAAGAACAACATGGAGACAGAGAGAGGTGGACAGAGGAGGGAAGGCTGGAGGAAGCGTTAGGTATTGAGAACAAATACTGAGCTGAATCCAGTTCCAAATTTTTAAGAACCAGGGATTTGTTCAGAAACATGACTTTTGATTCCTGACAGCGAAATATGGACCTACAGTGCTTCTGGCTACATACAATGTGGAGGACCATAGGCAGTGCTCAGAATCTAAGTAAGTGTTGCTGTAGAGTGTAGTGATACAGCAATCACATACATACAGAAAAGTTTCATGCAAGAGAAGGAAGCCTGTCTAATATAATGAAGCACTTCCAGCAGCATGGTACAAGAATGTGAGTTACTGCTGCAAGTAAAGGAGCTCAAGTATCTTGGGGTCTTGTTCTCGAGTGAGGGTAAGATGGAGCGTGAGGTCGACAGGCAGATTGGTGCGGCGTCAGCAGTAATGTGGGCAAGTTACCAGACAGTTGAGGTGAAGAGCGAAGTGAGCCTGAAGACAAAGCTCTCAATTTACCAGTCAATCTACGTTCCAACTCTGACCTATTGTCACAAGCTTTGGGTAGTGACTGAAAGAACGAGATCAAAGATACAAGCGGCCGAAATGAGTTTCCTCCGTAGGGTGGCTGGGCTCAACCTTAGAGATAGTGTAAGAAACTCAGACATCCGGAGGGAGCTCGGAGCAGAGCCGCTGTCGAAAGGAACCAGATGAGGTGGTTCGGTCATTTGAGAACGATGCCTCCTAGGCGCCGGGTGAAATATGGTGTAAATGTAAACGTTTAATCAACGTCTACAAATATTCGGTGAAAAAACATTCAATTTTGAACCTATTTTGAACGTCTTTTTAACGTTCACATATAGACCATATTTCAACGGGTGAAATATGGTCTAAATGTAAATGTTTAATCAATGTCTACAAATAGTCGGTGATTTGTGTTGAATGTGGTGAAATCCTGTCAAATGAGGCGCTAAAACCATCAAAGCTCCAGAGACACTTAAACACAAAGCACTCAGGGTGTTATGTTTTCTCATTTATTTGGGAAGGTGGTCCTCGGAAATGTTAACAATCAGAAGTGGGCCTTAAGTTACAAAAGGTTGAGAACCCCTGCTCTAGAGGAAGCGTCAGGGGATCGCCAAATTGGTTAGGATACATTGTCTGGGAATGCTGAATGTCTCTAAAACATTTTGCCAATCAAGCTTGTAGATGTTGAGATATTCCCATCCTTTACCCATGAATGTCTGTGCAAAGTTTCATGTCAGTTCATCCAATAGTTAGTGGACTGACCAACAGACATTGCCAGAGCAACACCACCAGCATAGCTAAAAATAGTTATAAAAAATACCTCTTCATTTATGACCAAAAGGCCATTGACGGCAGCCTAAAAACTGCTGAAAATAAAGGGCAGGTTTTTACTTTAAACATTTTTGGTTGTTTTATTTTATTACTCTAACAATATGCCTTACCCAGGACTCACAATCAATAAATGAAATTGGAATCAGAAGCTGCTGGCTGTATTCACCCTCCCAGGCCAACAGTGGAGTTAGCAGTAAGAAGGACTGCAGTGCATGGGGAATTGGTTCTGAAATTGGGAGAAAATGAGGCAAAAACATCAGCAAAAAATAACCATACATTTTAAAAACAGGATTGGTACTGCCTGGCTATTTTGTCTGCCTCAAAATCTGCCAACACATATATTCATCTTCAAACAGCAGTGGTTACAATAACTACAAAAGGGAGGGTGAAACACCTTCATTCTTTTGTATTGTATATGAAAACATAATGCCTGTCAGGGGGGTCCTAATGGAACAGGATTTTACACATCATATGCACACACAAAAACCAGGATGTTCCACCTAAATATGTCACAAATAATTATTCATGCCCTCCCCATCTTTAGATGTCTCTTTTACCTGAACAAAGAGGGAGAGAAGATGAGGGGAGTGGAGAATGAGAAGAGCCAAATAAGAGCAGAAAAAAGAAAGGGATTTGCTAATGGCCTATAGGGTGCCATTGGAAATTGGTTTAACCACTGAATATAAAAAAGGTTAAGGATTTTAGGAATGAATTACTGAGCAGGCGATACCAGACAGACTGAAAAATACAGCTTTTAGAAAAATCAAATGTAATATTTCAAATCAATTTTTTACTGAGATTCCTGCACTTTTAAGTTTTCTATTATTATTATTTCCATTTATATTATTTCTATACATGTCAGTGTTGTGCTTACAGCTTGTTGGGCTGCCTCAAGAGGCCAAAACAAACAAACAAACAAACAAAAATTAATGCAGGTTTAACTTCTGTACAAGGGTCTGCGTGGAATTGTATGCTTTTTGTTGTCTGACACATTGGTTGGTAATGTTGGAAATGTTTTGTTCATGGTCACACATTGTGTTAACTGAATATTATAACAAGTCCACAGTAAATAATTTGTGAATGTTTGGCAGGAGTTCATCAGCACTGTGTCAGTTTGGGGCTCCATTTGGAGTCAGCCAGTGCTCATTTAAAAAAAAAAAAAGACTCAATTTATGGTCCTTAAATTGGCTTAGAAAAAGCTATTTTAAAATAAGTGAAGCAAATAATGAATTTAATGAATATAAATGCATTCATTTATATTCAATATAAATACAATAAGTAATGATTCACTGCTCCTGGTAAAATAGTTATTACTTCAGCGTAGAGTAATGCTGTGTATTTTTGAACAACTCTGAAAATAGAATGAGTAACAGACATGAGGTAAAACCAGACTGTCTTCCCCAAGAAGAAACACAGCATCAGACGTTTCAGCAAGTGCCCCAAAATGACATATATGTTTACGTTCAAGGGACAAAGCCCTCTAGTAATAGCCGTAGTAATAACGACCATGATGACAGGAGCAAAGGAGGAAGTCAGGTGACGTTAAAGTGATCCCACCCTTGTGTTCGTTGTGCCTGACTAGATCAAGATTTTTAGGATTCCTTTCTTTGGGACATGGTGCAAGTGTGATAATGCACTCTGAGGTGTCCTACTATGAGAAAATAATGAACTTGGCAGAGAGAACACCATTCTGCTTGGCATCATGTGGGATTCTTCAGCACCAACTCCTTTATTTTCCCATATCAGAACACTTTGTTCACTATCGCAAACATATACTTTCCCGTTTGCATTTTCATAGGCTCTAGGAGCTTATGAAGTAGGGATGCACCGATCCAATGATCAAGCAGATTGAGTACTGGCTAGATGTTACCAATCCACATTTAATAATGTTTCTCAGTCATTGCTGTTAACAAGATTCTAACAACGCAACTGTATAAAACTGTAGAAAAGTATATTTGAAATGTAAAAAAAAACTGGTGTTGGATTGGTACTTGGTATCGACATGAACCCTGAGCTTTGGTATCAGAATCAGTATCAGGAGAGAAAAAGTGTGATCGGAGCATTACTATTATAAAGCACATAAAAGGAGTGCAGTAAGTGTACTTCATTGAGAATTGGGGACAGAGCTCTGTTTAAAGCTGTCTGGTGCTCAAGGTAGAGAGGAAGGTCGAATATTAGTATTATCTAATCTTTCCTGAATCTAAACCGTCCATATGCACATTATCATAAACACACTGACAACAAAGGTTAGTCTGCATTAAACAGGGCATATTGATTTGTGTGCATACTTGGCATGCAGTATTTGTTAGTTGTTGGTGTTGCTACACCTGCTTAGGTGCATATAGTCAGTTGCTGATACATTTAACATAAACAATAGTTTGGGTAGTGCGATCCATTTTGATTTAGTAATATAAGAACATTAAAACAAAACAGAATAAGAAAATAAAAATGAAATTAAAAGAAATCTCAAAATTGTAATTAGTTTGATCTGGATCTGACGCTTTGAAAATCATGTTGGAAAGTTGTACCAGTAAATATAAAGCAGGGCATCTCCCCTGGTGAAGGTATTTCTGTGATACTTAACATGCCGACAATTTAGCCTGGAGGGATAAACAGTCATTGAAGTGCAAAATCAGTTTAATAGTCAGCCTGTGTGAGTAGGGTCACAACAATTCTGTGGTGTCCTTAAAATTGCAGCTCACCACTGCTCAGCGGTGCCTTCACATTGGTTTGTGTCTATCCAAAACTTTTATGCTGAAACAGAAGCAAATATAGTAGAGATTTTACACATAGAGACATAACTGAACACAGCAATGTCGTGAGCTCCGAGTGAGAAAAGGGCTATAATTTAATCTCTGATGGTAGAGCACTCTGTTAAAGTGTTAGGGTTTGGTTGCCACCAAACACAGATGCAAACACACAAAGAAACAGCTGATGTCAGTGATGACAATGCCCAGGAGGATGAGTCGCAACATGTATGGGTATATGTAACTTGTGCACATGCATACATAAATTTGAGGTCTGGTGAGAATACGAATGTAGAGGTTTTCTGATAGGATAGCATGACGATGATCATCATCCCCACTGAGAAAGGTTTTGTCCCTGCACATTTTCTCTGTCCTTTCATAATTTGAAACCCAGAAATTGCTCGGTAGAAGACACTCATTAAAACTGTCATTCAAGGCATTGTCTGTGAAACAGCCAGAGCATTCAAATACATTGAGATTGAAAGAACAATGACCTTAAAGGCAGAGGGCCACAGAGAGGGAACCGACAGGAAATTGTTTAAATTGTCTTTAAACCCAAATACACTGTTTCTAAATCAATGGAGCACTTCCTGATGTGGAAAACTGTTCTGTTTCTAGATCTGAGCAGAGACCCTAATAAAACAAAGTGATTTTTTTTTTGGAAAAGCTCATAAATTTAAACATGGTGGAACAAACAGAATGACAGTGTTGTACCATCTTGTCAGGCATCGGTCGTTTTGGTGGTTCAGGTTGGTGCACTTAGAAAAGGTCGAGTCATTTGATGGGGTCACATCACTTTACTGGTTTTAGAAATGGACCTGTGAAACCAGCTTTCAACCCAGTGTGATGTCTTTTCTAAACCACTGGTCACACAAAACAGTCAACGCTGGTGTGGAGAGCTGCACAGGATTGTTATCTGCGTCTAATTACTGTGTGTCCTCTCGAGTGTTTCTGCTAGAAATGCTTTCAGGACAAAAACAAACAGCACTGAGCTGCAGTGAGCATGCTGTGTTCTTTTTGTCCATTTGACAGGTTCATAATGAAAAAGGCCTCACACTTAATCATTACACGTTGCAATTTTGCGGTTTACCCAAACTTTAAAAACACCCACACTGTAAAACCTAACAGTATATCTTAATAAAAGAAGTAAGTTAACATAACTTAATCCTCCAAAAAATTTGGAGTCAGTCATTCCAATTAATTTAACCTAACTCAAAAATGAATTCTTGAAGTAATAACTCAGTTGTTGTGAGTACACTTCAATTTTTGGAGCAGTTTAAGTTTTGGTGACATAATTCCAGTTTGTTTGATTGACTCATTTTATTCAAGTTGACTTTATATCATTAGAAAAATGTAAGCCCTGCTGACCATGGACTATTAATGCTAAATATGGCTTATGATTTTTCAATGTTTGTTTTTATTTCAGTTTATGAATCAACATATTATGCCCAAGTAAAATAAAAAATACATCCAAATAATTTTTAATGATCGCCCAAAGTGTAAAGATTTGATGTTAGTCACATAAAAAACAAGTACTGTTAACAACTTATTAGAGCAGTTGCAATTAGTTGATGGACATAAAATGAACCTGCAAAGTTATTTTAATAATTGATTAATCGTGTAAGTATATTTGCAAGTAAAACGTAAAATCATTTTATGTTTCCAGCTTCTCAAATTTGAGAATGTATGGCTTTTTCTTGTCTAATAAGTAAAGTGGGTATTGGACCATTGGCAGGACAAAAAGCATATGATGACATTACCTTGGACCTTTTTCACTCTTCTCTGATGTTTTTTAAACCAAACGATTAACTGAGGAAAAAATGGGCAAAAAATGAAAATAGACCTTAACTTTGGGCAACCTAGTTTACTGCATTCAGACCAGAATTTGAACGCACCAAGAGAAAAACAGAGAAAGTGACCCGTCAAGACCAGTTTGAACTCAGCATCAGACGGAGAAGCTCTGGAGGACGTGGCACAGCAGCGCAACCTGTTTGTTGCTGAAAGAATTTATTGACTCAGCAAGATGTGTTTTTTTCTCCCACGCAAGGTAACGTTGTTCGTTATTTTTTGACTTCTTTGCACACTGTTATGCTGTTTGAATTGTAGACGCTGAAACTTGCTAGTTACTGAGTTGTATTAACATTAGCGTTAGCTTTCAGGCACACCCAATTCATGCTTTAATGGCTCAGAAAAAAAGGTTTATAACGTTACTAGTCGTTGTTAAATTATTCGTCGAGTAAAACGTTACGTTAGTTGGCTGCTGAGTAACAGTATTTTTGTGAAAGTTATGTTAAGGTTGTAACTAACTTAACTCTGTTAGCTCCCTAGCTAATATGCCCACGCCTTTCAAGTTAGAGTCACTTAGTGTCCTTTTTTTCAGTTAGCTAAGTTAGGGTAAATGATATCACAGTAATTTGAAAGCGCACAGTGAGGGAGCTACCTGACTGAACAGAATTTAACTTTAAGGAGAGACTTCCCAAGAAAATATGTTAGCTTCCAAACATTATATTTAAACTAATACTAGCTATAATGGGCTCGACTTGGCGCCTTCAGTCACGTTCTCCACTCTTCTCCAGGATTATTAAGAAAAACAGTTCTTTCCGTCAGGGAAAAGTGGGAAAGGCCATAGTTAATTAAAGCGACGAACAGAAACCAAAAACCAAGGTTACTGCCTAGACTTTTACAAACTTGTTTCATTGTTGTTTTGACGAGTGCGAACCATGTGGAAATGTAAGTTGTGTAGTTTTTCTAGTGCCTTAAAAATACAGTTATTGAGACATTACAGACTACCAAAGCATCATTACATTGAGCATTATCCTCATCTCATTAAGTGCTTTGGTCCTCTGGTGCATCTCTGGACAATGAGATTTGAGGGGAAGCACAAAGTTTTCAAGAAAATTGTTCATGACACTCATAACTACAAAAATGTGTTGAAAACTGTGGCAAAGAGGCACCAAAACATGATGGCATTCTATTTGTCATCACCAAGACTTTTCAAGCCCCCAGTACAGACTTCAAAAGTGGAGTCTGTCTTTGTTGAGTCATTGCCAACTGATACACATGCATTAATATCGAGCATCACAGACAGCATCAGTGTATATGGAACAAAAGGGTAACCATTGAAGGCACAACTTTTGTGGTTGGCATGTTTGTTTGCACTGGGGCACATGCTGCCTTGCCTGAGTTTAAAGAGATCAGAAACATATTACATATTACAAACATATCGGAAATGACATTGTACTTCTTTGTACTGAAAGACTATGAGACCTGGTATGTTGAGCATTTGCGGTCGTATGAGCTAAGAAATCATTAAAGCAAGGGCCATACAGTGAAATCTGTGTCTCAGCTAAGTGACCAAATGCCACACTTTGCCTACAAAGTATCAAGCAAGCTAATTCTCACAACCAAACATTTCATTCCAGTGTCTGAGTAAAAGAGCAGCACCACAACAAGAAGCCATTCTCAGCCTTTTTTCCCCCCGGCAAAGTGAAGGAGGCTAAAGATCTGTCTGGACCTTTCTTTGAACACTACTGATAACCTCCCTGGATACACTGGACTGTTTCTTTAAAGGTAATGTCTATTTTCTACTATGACTCATGTGTTATAGGACGTCAATACAAGAGAATTAGATGTTCAGATTGATATCACTCATGTCTGTATGGTAAATATGAAGCTACAGCCAGCAGCTGGTTAGCTTTGCTTAGCATGAAGACTGGAAACGGGGGGAAACAGCTAGCGTGGCTCTGTCCAAAGGCAACAAAATCCACCTGTTTACAGTGTCATGCTAACTTAAGATAGCCAGCTGCTGGCTTTACTGTACAGACATGAGAGTGGTATCAATCTGAACATCTAACTCTAGGCAAAAAAGCAAATAAGTGTATTTCCCAAAATATCAAACTTTTCATTAAATGCTGTGGCTAATCAGCTGTGTGCATTGGTTACATGGTAACTTTGTGTGCATCTTAGAACGCTGCACTACATCAAGAATGCACTCAGACCATGGTGTAAGGCTTATAATAATGGAGCAGATGATGTACTGAGATATGTTGGTGGTCTAGACAGCTAGTGAAACACAGAGAGCCAGCACCTGGGGTAACCCATTGTTTTTTATGTTACAGGTTTCCCTAACACAGTGTAAATGGAAGTGACTGATGTTCTGAAACTAAGGGTCATCCTTGATGATGTGAATACTGAGAGGCTTATTTTGCCCTCTCGTCCTGAGACTGTAAATGCCCTCATATTTGAGGTGAGAAACCAGCTGAACCTGACCTATGACTTTCGCCTTCAGTTTCAAGACCCAGAGTTTGACAATGCCCTATGCAATTTAGTCAACATAGAGGACCTACCATCCAAGGCAACCATTAAGATAGTTAGATTTGTTGAGTCAGATTGAGTTCAACCAGCACAGATAAGAGACATGATTCTTATCCATCAACATATGCAGCGCACCTTTGCACTCAGACGTGAAGAAATTGTGAATTCAGCTCCTCCCATTGCCGAACTAAAAGACAGATGACCTGCAGTCTTTTGTGAAGCCCAAGTGAGTAAAAATTTAAAAAGGGCACTTAAGAATTGACAAGACATACATATTGTCTAAGTCATCATTGTAGCATTGCTTGATCTGGATAAAGAGCGTAGAATTGAGTAGTTTAATGTGTATTTGTCTGAAATCAGTTTTTCCCCTTGGCCCCTTCCCCATGGCTTACAGTTGTGATAATGAATGATGCAAGAAAACTTGTGCTTTTGTTTTCCATGCAGCTCTACAGTGAATTCCACAGGATCACCAATCAAAATCTACCATTTTCCTTCTTTGCTGCACTTGACAAATATACACCTCAGCTACTGAAGCTCTACAAGAAGAGGAAGACTGGAAGTTTTGGTGAGAAGATGGAAGAAGTTTTGATGGCATATGAGGAACAGGTAAAAATAAATTTTATATATATGTAGTATTACATGTTACATCGATGTTGAATGTGAACAGTGGACCCTAACTTCCCCCTATGCATACCTGGTCTTTCTGCAACAGGACAAGAACGACATCAGTGCAGCTAGAACAGCAGCCCTGGTCGGCCTACTGCTGTACTTAAAGGATGAATCAGAGGTCTTCAAAACCTGCAAGGTATTTTTGTATTTTTTTCCCCATATTCATAGATCAATACCTTCATCTATTTTGCAAAGAGAAATCACTGATGAACATAAACTACTGTGTGCCCTGTTGGCTGTCTTTAGAGCAGTTATCTACGTTACTTAATTTTTGCTGTCTAGTGCTACAGAGATTTAGAAGGATGTTAGGTCCTTCCACTTAATGATAATTTTTACTTAGGTCAAGTAAGTGTCAAGTCAAATTTTAAATAAGAGGTATCATATTGTCTAGCCTTGATAAGGCTGTTTTCCCCCTTAACGGAATGTTGACTGTTGTTAACACAGCTGTAGTTATTGCAAGACTGGCGTGGGGACTTTATCTTGGAGCTTGTCTTTATTTTGAAGTAGCCTTAAGTAAACAATACGAGTGAGATTGGACAAAGGAATGAAGGAAATAGGTAGAAGTTTATGTTGTGATTGAGACCTCTAGTTGTATTGTGGGTTGTTCTTTTTCATTAAGCATATGAGTCTTTTATTAAGATGGGTTAAGATTTTTTTGAAGCTGTCCTTTAAGTATGGTTTAGGTTATACACATTATTTAAAATCAAGTATCGTGCACATAAAAACTAATTTAACAGATCTGCTCCCAAATTTGGAACACATTTGGGAGCAGATCAGGTCTGTGTAGTTGATTTGATAGTTATTGTGTATTTTGTTTGTGCTCTTCTAAACTTAAAGCTTGTACATTAAGTCCAGATCTTCACAGATATCAAAGGAGTTTCAAATGATTGGGGTGGCCTTGATTATGTCTTTAAGCAGTTGAAAAAGAGAAACTGATCACTCAGATATTCTTGAGTTAAACATCAGTAAAAAGATCCAGAATAGAACTCTCCCCTAATTATATGGAAGGACAAATTGAGGGTAATAATCCGCCTAAATAATCTTGTACTCTTACCATGGCATTAAGTGTTGGTACAGTGAAACACCACATTGCTGAACTGATACATGAAATTGTGGCCCAGCATTTCTTTGGTTAAGCTTACACATTTGCCTTTTTTGATATTGTTTCTACTTGCATATAACAACCTGGAAGCTATAGATTAAAATAATTGTTTTATAATAAATGTTTTGTTCTATCATTAGCCTTTTTATAGGTTTGATGATTTGTACAGTTACATTCACACATATTGAACATGTATTTCCTTTTCAGGATGAGTTGGAGGCAACCCAGGAGGGAGCAGTGGCTCTGGTGGCAGTGACGAGAAGGTGCCTGCAGGAGTTCCCTTTGAAACTCACCACGTGTCAATCGTCCTTGAGGATCAGGTTGTAATGTCTCACAGATCTTGGACAGATTCACTGGTGATTTTGTTTGGACTGATCTATGCTCTCCATTTGAGCTACCCTGAGAAGCTAAGTGGCTTCTTTGAGTTCATCTAGGTTGTCCTCTTAAATCTTGATGGGAGAAAGCAGCTCAAACCTAAGTTACAGGCCCTGAGAAATGAGCTGGAGTAAAGTTGTTTTGTTGTTGAAGGTCAGCAGTGTCTGAAAGTGTCAAAGACTGTTTTCAGTTCTGATTTTTGTGTTCAAATAGGCACTGTGCAAATCGCTCGATAGGGAGTTATAGTTTGATTCCATTTCGTTGTTTATTATTTTTATATATTATTTTCAGTTTTTCCAACATATAAATGTGTATGACATTTTATTCACCAGATTCATTTTATAAAATTATGGACATTGTAACCCCAGTATACAAAGCTATCAAAACATCAAATTGAATACAGTTTTCTAAATCAGGGTTAGAAGTGAAACTTGTTAGCTGAAACATCCCCTTTAATGCACAATTAATGGGTATGAGCACAATAACTTACTTAGACTGCTGCTTGCAGGAGAGGGGAACAATTTGGGGAGGAGGCAATGAAATA
>VMKM01001845.1:0-107638 GCA_008360985.2 Macquaria ambigua
AAAAAGTGCACATGAACCCAATTTCCCTACGAATTGTTAAAACTAATATGTACAAATTACAAAAAACATCTAGGCTAGTCAACTGTGTAAGGCACTATTCATTTTTCCCCAACACCATTTCAGATAACTTGCCATCTTAAGTGACTGAAATGAACTGTCTGTCTCCTGATCTTGAGGGGTGGGGACATCTGCTGGCTGCTCAGCATGTAAATCAAGGTGGTAAACGTGCAGGTAAAAAAGCCACTGCTCTGTGTGAGGGTAACATTCAGTTACAATGCCACGCTCCAGCTCTCTTCCTCATTGGCGACTGACAGCACACAGCTCATGAGGTGAAGGGGTGAGGGTGAAGCCCACAGCTGGTGTGAGATCCAGTTCATCCTCTGCGACTCCGGGTGGAGGAGTGAAACGAAAGCGCTGGAGGAGGGAGGTGAAGAAGAGGAAGAGCTCCATCTTAGCCAGGCTTTCTCCGAGACACACCCTGCGACCTGCAAGAACAAAGAGATTTGCAAAGCGTTAAACTGTTGTGTAAAATATCTCTGTAATCTCTAAACAACAAAAAGTTGTTGTACCTGCAGAAAAGGGCATGAAGGCGTCTCTCCTGATAAATTTACCCTCCTCATCCAGGAAGTGGGAGGGGTTGAAAGTGTGTGGGCTCTCCCATTCGCTCTCATCACGCAGGACAGAAGTCAGAAGAGGAAACACAATAGTCCCCTGTAGGTAAAAGAAGAGAGCAGGTCTTTCATATAAAGTATCAGGATGAAAGAATGTTTTCAGAGGCGGATGAACATTTCCAGCAACAAATGTTTTTTTTGTGTGGATAAGAACTGAAACAGATGAGAGCACCTGACCTCTTTGATGAAGTAGCCCTGGAAGGTGACGTCTCTGCTGGTTTTGTGAGGAATAGCCATGGGGACAATGTTGGCCAGTCTCTGTGTCTCATGGATGACAGCATCAGTGTACGGCAGGCTTTTCCGGTCATCTACCCGGATCTGACGGCTTCCTACCACCCTGCTCAGCTCCTCCTGGACCTGGTCTGAACACACAAAATAATAAATAATTAGCACTAAACACAAAGTATAGCTGAGGTTGAAGGGAATGTCATTAGTTTTTGTTGGTAGTCATAAACCAAAGTATTGGACAAAAGTTAAGGTATCACCAAAATGATTACAATTCATCCTGAAGGGGACACAAATGTGTCCCAAATTTCATGACATTTCACTCCAAACCACAAATGTCAACCTCATGGTGGCGCTAGAGGAAAAGTCAGAGGATCATCAAAGTCATTAGGGTTCATCCTCTGGGCACCATGGATATCTGTACAAAATTTGGTAGTGGTGGACCGTCTGACTGACCGACAAACAGGCGGCTAGCATGGCTAAAAAAGTACAGTTTTAATTTGTTTTGAGAAATGTTTAAATTATGTTTATAATATTCAATCAAAAATCAAATGTGATTGTGACCAACTATACATTTCTTCTTTGTTCGAACTCTTCTACAAACAAGCAAAACATTCTGTAAACTAGAGAGACTGAGATGGACATTTCCTAGTAAAGTAAAAAAGACTTCAAATGTTAAAAATCAGTCACTGTCTGTACGGCTTCATATTTTCTTAAAATATCATTGCTTAAAATATCATTTTGGCTGTAGGCCTACCTCAGAGCCTATGTCAATACTGTCTTAGAGCATTTAGTCATTTTGTCCTTGTCAAGTAATTAAGGGCACCCACGGGTGAAAAGATAAACACAGGCGTTAGGAGGAAAGATTCACAAGCCTCTCTCCTTACCTTGTATATGTGGATATTTGGCCATAAGCAGCAGACCCCATCTCAGTGTAGCTGCTGTGGTATCAGTACCAGCTGCAAACAGGTTGGTCACTGTAAATATCAAGTTCTTCTCATTGTAGTGAGTGTCCATAACACAAGACTCCTATGAGAAAGAACACCCACATATCATTGTAAAATAGACACGTGCAACATTGTTGTTCTTCTTGTTACATGAAAAACACCAAAGATGTCGTCTCACGTCTTCTTTCTGCTTCCGAATCAGAAAACAGTCCACAAGCCCCCTGCATATGTGAGGGTTCAGCGTCTCTTTCAGATGCTTGATTAAATCTTTGACATCTCTGACGGTCATCTCAGTATTTTTTAATATCAGCTGCCGGTTTTTGATCCAACCGACCAGCCTGGGAAACATGTTGTAAAGCTGTGACACAACAGTAAAAACAACAGAAATTATTGAAGACAATGTACACCAAACAACAACCCAAGTAGGTAGATTTAACACATTAAACAGCAAGATTCCTTCTATGTGCCACATGAGTGTAAAAGCTCATATTACATGAAGGATTAAATAGAATGAGCTCATTAGGTGCAGTATATGTGTTCATATATATTTGGCATCCAGACACACTTTTGATCAGTTATTTGCCACAGTTAAAAGTATTTTACATCACCAAATACCAGCAGTTTCCATCCATTTTTATTCTGACAACACTTTCTTGTATTGTTTTGTCATTCAAAATTTGCCCCAAAGCAACCATTTAAGCTGACACTACAAAGTTACTCACAGAACATTATGTTAAGAAAAAAATGTTTGTTCACCGGACTTTGTCAATTACCATTACTTAAATTAGTTTTGTGTGCAATCTCCTTAAACAACACCAATTAAAAAAGCAAATATGAAGCTTACCTGGATCGGTGCAGAGCCGATAATGCGTATGTTCTCGTTGGCTCTTCTCACCAAGTTTTTGAATCGGGGATCACTGTATTCAAACCTGCTTCCATACACGATGGAGGAGATAATATTGGATGTTGCGTAATTCACAGGACATGTTGTATCAAATGCTTTCCCTGTAATATGGCATCCGGAAAGAATGAAATTATTAAGACGGAACATGACAAGTGCAATATTAAAACAAACCTCACCAGGACCAGGACACTGACTACAAAATGAACTATAACAAAAATGGGTGATGATTTCAACACAGCTTATCATTTGTTGTGGTGAGCATAATAATGCACTTATTGGTGTCCTGATGTGGAAAATAACAGACCTTCTTGACGTCATCTGTTATTTTTGTATACCAGAACACCTTGTCATGTATTATCACTTGCACATATTAACTCCATACCTTTATGCTCCTCAAACATTTGGATCAGATGGCAGCATTCCTCCAAGATTTTATCCTCAGCTACTCTTTTGCCCATCCCAAAGTCTCTCAGGGTGGTGAGGGCAAAACGTCTCATCTCTTTCCATGATTCTCCGTTTGCAAACAGAATCCCTGTTAAACGTGACAAGTTAAAATTAATCTGTGCCAGTCATGTACATATTATTATACTCATCAGGGATTCACCTAAATAACAAACTAGAAATTAAAATATTGAACCTTGAAACAGATAATTAAAAACAGTGTTATATATATTAGATGACAAATACAATGTTACTTGTGATTTTGCTTTTGCTAAACTGTTCATATATATTATTTGGCTTTGTGCTAATATGTAAACATAGTGTATATTAAAGGCTTTGTAAAGGAAGGACATACCATGACCTTGACTCGTTTCATGAAATATAGGGGAGATGTCTCTGTCTCCAAACTCTTCTGTGTAGCTGACCAGAGCCTCTTTGACTGTCTTGTATCCAGCCAGGACCACCACTTTATTGGTTCCAAAATACACCGTAAATACAGACCCATATTTCTTTGAAAGCTGGAAAAATAAAAAATGTAGTTAAATGTGTCAGAGACAGTGTTAGGACATTCAAATAAATTGCAACATGTTACAAAATGGATCTGTTTTGGGATAATAGTGCTAAACCCACCTCACAGAGGGTTCTGTAGGGTCTCTTGAGATCAAGCTGCAACAGGTTGCCAAGCAGGGGAAGAGGTCTCGGTCCTGGAGGCTCGTTCCCCATTCCCTGGGAGGCGAAGCTACCGAAGACTAGAAAGAGGACGAGCAGGAGAGCAACGGCCCCCAAAATAGCGGTGGGACAAGAAAAGAGGAAGAAAACAAAATCCTCCAAAAGAGACATTTCTTCTGCTGTTGGTGGTGCTCCTCTGACTGTCTCACAGCTAGAACACGGTGCTGTTTATGCTCAAACATACACCACCTGCTGGAACAGCCTTACAGGTATAGGGTTACTAATCATGTCCTCGCCCTTCTGGGCTCTGTTGAGACAGGAGAGAGACAAGTCTCAAAGGTGAGACAGACATTTAAAGCACAAGGACTTGTTTGGCAGGGTTTAATCCTGTATTTTGGCAGGAAGACCTAAACTCTACATTAAACATGTTCATAGAACAACAGGATATTTATGTCATAGCACCTCTGATTCAGGTAAATATAATTGTAGATTAAATTTAGGTCAACTTTATTGTGGGTTAGAAATTCCTGACAGATGTCAAAATTCTGCTGCAAACTAGTAAACAGTCTTTTAGGTGTCTTCAGGATGCTATATGTCTAGACCAGTAGCTTCCAACCTTTTTTGGCTTGTTAATACAATCAATATCTGCCTGCAAACCTTCATCATAGGTTGAATATGTTTGAAGAATGAATTTCCCTTCTCAGGTTATTTCATTTAAATCTCTCTCTCTTAAGGCCTAAAGAGACTAAACTTTTCAGTATTTCACATTTTGTGTAGATTTCTTTTTTCCTTTTTCTGACACCGGTAATCATCCTGTGAAGATACCCTGCAGCTTCTTCCACGGGTCTAAACCCATCTGGGAACTGCAAGCAGGAAAGTGGAAATCCCGTCAAACTGCACTGCAAAACTTGTGTATTTAAGAGCACTGGCAGATGGGCTGTAAACAAGAACTGAACTGAACAACCCCAGCCACCCCATGACTCTGCTTTGCCTAAAGCTGCTGTATTAAACCTCTGGGCAACTAACACTGAATGGTTGACATACACATACACATACACATACTGCAGACTAACAAATAACATAGAAAAAAGAAACAGAAACTTGGGTTGAGATGCTCCCCGGGGTCTGAGCATCTGTCAATCTGAGCTCACATTTTAGTTACTGTATCTTAAACTCAAGCACATATCTACCTATTCACCTGTAAGATATACGGTTAACATGCTATGCCACAAAAAGGCATTGTAGTACTTGTGAAATCAGTTTCTTATTTTCATTTTAGTTTCCTTTTGTCCTATTTACAACCTGGTCTGTGTTGTTTTATGTCCACTGTTAGGCTTTAGATTTTAATTCTGCCTTTGTTTTGTATATATTTTGTTTTGTTATCTAGATTCAAGAAAGGTGTGAAGTGTCACTTGCTGGAAAAACGAGACCAGGCTCTGGTATTTGCTTCCATTTGCATAGAGCATTATTTCATTTAAAAAGAATAGCGATACATATACAGATGGCAAGGTCAGTTCCATGGTACAGTACAGTACACAATTACAATGATGTAAATTCCCTTTTAAAATATGATACACTGTATTTCAGCATCACTCAATCCTTCAATATCAGCAGCACAAACCTTCCCATTTGTCCTCAAACTATGTATCCAACATTGCAGTTGATTCAAGTCATACATGTAATGGGACATACATTGTGCAAATACACAAACAAATGTTAACAAAAGTCAAAATTAAGAAATTAAATCCTTTAAAGACCAATGAGCCACATGTCTGTGTCTTTCTGGAATGTCAGTCTCTACTTTTTTTTTTCCCCCTCACACATCTTGTGACATGAAGAAAGCGCTGTAAATCATATGAAGCTGTTAATAAAGTTGATTACTTTTGAGTGAGTGCATTTTGCTTTATTGTGCGACAGTGAATACATTCATCTCACGTCTGTGAAGTCAGAGTTGAGTTTTCGAGAGTAGGAATGCTCTTCGCACACTCAAATTAATCTGATCACTAATTCATCCCAGATTATAACATTGATCTTCAACATGGATGAAAAGCAGGAAACTGAGAATATGTTTCTCATCAATATGTGTGGGGATTTTTTCTTTTTTTTTAATTGAGAATGTGATTGGTCAATCTGAAATGAGGTTCGTAGTAGCACATCCAAATGAAAGAGGAACAAACATTGCGCTGATCATTCTTCCTCAGAACAAGGCATCTATTTGGACGCAGCGGACTTAGTTAACTTTTACTATCCATACCACTGTTGGGACTTTTTTATTGCATTTCCTGGCGTTCCCTGAAGGAGCAGCTCTACATTAAAGATGACACAGCAGTTAAGTCCATCCACTGCACAATGGCAATCTCTTGGTGTTAATATTTAAGGACTTATAATAGCACTGTTTTAGTATAGTCTGGGTGAATTCAGGAAAGTGTTGCCATACCACACACACACACACATTCATACACACTCACACACACACACGTGTACAATGTGAAATGCATAGCTGCAAGAAAAAATAAACAGAAAATGTACAAAAAGACGCAGTCTTGTTCTAGGTCCAAATCAATCACACGCAGTCCGACACAAATTGATTAAAAGTCCAGACCTCCCATTTACTGCAACAGCAGCAACGTTTGAGAATAACATCCCACGTCACACAATGATTTCATGATGTGGATATTTGGCCATCTCAGTATTTTTTAATATCAGCTGCCGGTTTTTGATCCAACCGACCAGCCTGGAAAACATGTTGTAAAGCTGTGACACAACAGTAAAAACAACAGAGATTATTGAAGACAATCTACACCAAACAACAACAACAACAACCCATGTAGGTAGATTTCGTAGATTTAAAAAAAAAAAAAAAAAAAAAAGCAAATATGAAGCTTACCTGGATCGGTGCAGAGCCGGTAATGCGTATGTTCTCGTTGGCTCTTCGCACCAAGTTTTTGAATCGGGGGTCACTGTATTCAAACCTGCTTCCATACACGATGGAGGAGATAATATTGGATGTTGCGTAATTCACAGGACATGTTGTATCAAATGGTTTCCCTGTAAAATGGCAAAGAAATAATGACATTTTTAAAACTGTCAGTTTGTCTCTGTCCCTCCTCTCCAGACACATTCCCTATTCCCCAGGTCCCTTCATTGCCATTTTCCATCCATCCACCAGATGCCCTCGGAGAGCCCTCCACATTGCTCTCGGCCCATGTCTCCAGCCCCTGCTCGCTTCTCCCGGGCCATGTTCTTTCCTTCAGCTCCCCAGACCTGCCATCCTCTAGCTGTCCACCAGATGTCCTTGGACTTTCCCTCCTTTCCTTAATCCTCAATAATTAATCACTGAAAATGTCTACAATAATAAAAGCAGCCATGGCTCATTCTGACTTTCAAAATTGTGTTGTAATTTAGCACAAACGTGGATTGGATGTAACCAGTTGTTTAAGTAAACTGAAACGTGTAACGTCTGCTGGAAGTCATACTCTGAATCATCACTTGAGTGTACAGGAATCCTCTTCAGTCTGCCACTGATGCTTTTGACATACTGCTTCATAATCACAGGCTTCAATGCAGGCAAGACAAAATACAGTGTTCTGCATCATCTTGCGTTTCTGGCCATCCCATCACTCCCACTTTAAATGGTTCCCATGTCACCCTCACTAATACCTATAAATACCTTGGCTTGATGGACTGTCATTCATGACTCACCTTCAGTATTTAACCCAAAACTTAAAAGTAACATTTCTCTTAAATTAAAACCTGACTGACTGTCTTTGGTGTATTGTAACAACAGTCAGCTTAGTGTGTTGAATAAACGTTTCCTCTAGCACACAATACATTTGATATATTAACTTTGTTTCACCAGTTATTACTTTACTTCATCATGCATTACCTTATTTTGTTTACACACCTTTGGACTGGGTGTTGCAATTGATATAAACAGTCTATATAAATAGTGGTTGTACATTAACCAATAGACCCATACACAGAAATTAGTCCAGGAGCAAAAAGAAAGTTGTGTTAACCCTCAGGCATCACTTCAGATCCAGCTAATTTACTACCCTCTTAAATCATTAAGGACAAAAATGTCCATGTCCAAAAAACTGCTATACAAATTTTACTGATTAATATTTTTTTCTGCTTTTTTCTGCATAAATCTCTTAAACAACTTCAGCCCTGCTCAAAACTACCAAACATTCAATCATTGAGGATTTTAACCCTTTAAATGCCAGTTTGATTACATGATGCTAATATTTTTTTATGGAAAAAAAACACAAAAAATGAGTTATTTTCCATATAACAAATGTTGGGGGGCTGGGGGATTTTTAAAAAAAAAATCAAAATATAATCATGCATTCTGTAACGTTAGGGTTTCATTTTTGAGAAAAATAGTAAAATTTGTCATTTTTACTGTTCACCACTAAAATCAGCCATTTCCCCATTATAGGCCTATGCATAAAATGCTTGTCATTTTATTAGTTTTTGTGCTTGTTACTGAGCTTAGTAGGCTATTTTAAGAAATTAGTGTGTGTGTGTGTGTGTGTGTGTGTGCCTGCCTAACATTACAGAATGCATGATTATATTTTGTAATGGCTATGAGATTAAAAAATGTGGTTTTAATGGGACATTTTTGTTCTCAAATGACTTAAGAGGGTAATACATTTTAAATCTGATGCTACACAAAAAATATTAATGCATCGAAGTCAATATTTTGGCCAATCTTTGACATATCCAAGAGTGATAAAAAATTTTAAAAAAAAATCCCCCAGCCCCAACATTTGTTATATGGAAAATAACTCATTTTTTGTGTTTTTTCCATAAAAAAATATTAGCATCATGTAATCAAACTGGCATTTAAAGGGTTAAAATCCTCAAAATGATTGAATGTTTGGTAGTTTTGAGCAGGGCTGAAGTTGTTTAAGAGATTTATGCAGAAAAAAATATTAATCAGTAAAATTTGTATAGCAGTTTTTTGGACGTGGACATTTTTGTCCTTAATGACTTAAGAGGGTAGTACATTTTTTTCCCCCACAGTGTTCTATTGATCTATTAGAAACATTAAAATTTGAATTCCAAAATCTGTCAAGAGATAGACTTTATTACAAAAAAAAAAAAATTGTGCCATATGCACTAACACAGCCAAAAGTATGGCAAGATCAAGAGGAAAAAATTGCTCAAATGGACAAAAATGTCCATAATGATGCCTGAGGGTTAAAGTATAACTGTAAGGGAGGACATTTTACTGTCACAAGGTCTGTCTGGTCAAATTGCAGCTCTTCTTCTCCCTCCTTCTACACTTTTGTTTCAGTCCTTCACCTGCAGTGGGAGAGGATTAGCTGGATCTGATAGTTTTGGACTTCATCCCAATACTCACGCAACATAAAAAACACACACAAACGAGTAGAAGACACGCATACTGTCTCTGACTTTAGTCACTTGAAAGTGTAGCTGTAATGGAAACCCTTTTTTTGCAGTCCCCCAGTACAACCACTCTACTGAGCACTGTTGGGATCCTACTTGCTTTGTACGTATTTTTCCGCAGCTTTGACAATCAAAGAAAGGAGCCTCCAGGACCCAGACCACTGCCTGTGTTTGGCAATTTGCTGCAGCTGGATCCTAAGTCACTCCACAGCACGCTGTATGAGGTAAGTAAATGATATGGGGAATTAAATTGGCTCTATAGTGTGTGTATTTACGTATGTATGTGATATTTCTTTGAGTTTTGCAAGCTATTTTATGGTCTTTATTTCAGCTTTCAAAGAAATATGGGTCTGTATTTACGGTGTATTTTGGAACCAATAAAGTGGTGGTCCTGGCTGGATACAAGACAGTCAAAGAGGCTCTGATCAGCTACGCAGAAGAGTTTGGAGACAGAGACATCTCCCCTATATTGTATGACATAAATCAAGGTCATGGTATGTCCTTCCTTTACAAAGCCTTTAATATACACTATGTTTACATATTAGCACAAAGCATTATAATTGTATAGCAAAAGCCAAAGCACGAATAACATTGTATTTGTCATCTGTTTGATATAACACTGTTTTTAATCATCTGTTTCAAGGTTCAATCTTGTAATTTCTAGTTTGTTATTTAGGCGAATCCCTGATGAGTATAATAATATGTACATGACTGGCACAGATTAATTTTAACTTGTCATGTTTAACAGGGATTTTGTTTGCAAACGGAGAATCATGGAAAGAGATGAGACGTTTTGCCCTCACCACCCTGAGAGACTTTGGGATGGGCAAAAGAGTAGCCGAGGATAAAATCTTGGAGGAATGCCGCCATCTGATCCAAATGTTTGAGGAGCATAAAGGTATGGAGTTAATATGTGCAAGTGATAATACATGACAAGGTGTTCTGGTATACAAAAATAACAGATGACGTCAAGAAGGACTGACAGTTCCTCCACAAGGTCTGTTATTTTCCACATCAGGACACTAATAAGTGCATTATTATAATAATAATAATAATAATAATAATAATAATAATAATAATAATAATAATAATGTGTTCAAATCATCACCCATTTTTTAAAAGGTTTTTTTGTAGCCAGTGTAAGTCCTGGTGAGGTTTGTTTTAAGAGTATAAGATCGTACTTTTCATGTGGTGAGGTAGAGTGGCAACAAGGGAGGGACCCAAATGCAGACAAAGGAAGCAGAGTTCTGCTGTTCAATGATATACTTACAAAATAATGGTCAAGGCTTACAGGATAATGAGGCAGGGTCAAAACCAGAGCGACAGTCCAAAACAAGCAAACACATCCAACAAAAAGCAGTCAGGAATCCAAAGTCCAAATAATCAAGCAGAAGGTCAGGCATGAAGGCTACAAGTGACAGGCTTGAAAGCAATGGTATGAAACAACAGAGCAACATTGCAACTTGTGCCTGGGAATTAATGGAACTGGGCCGGTATATGAACTGGGAGGCTGATGAGGGAATGAGATGCAGGTAAGGAGGTGGGTGGGGAAGGCCAGGCAACTGCAGAGCAGATGAGGGAAGTGGGAACAGGTGTGTAGATGGGTGGGGCAATCAGGTGATGGAGAAAGGAGGAAAAGTCCAAGGACATCTGGTGGACAGCTAGAGGATGGCAGGTCTGGGGAGCTGAAGGAAAGAACATGCGAACAGGGGCTGGAGACATGGGCCGAGAGCAATGTGGAGGGCTCTCCGAGGGCATCTTGTGGATGGGTGGAAAATGGCAATGAAGGGACCTGGGGAATAGGGAATGTGTCTGGAGAGGAGGGACAGAGACAAACTGTGACAGTTTTAATAATTTCATTCTTTCTGGATGCCATATTACAGGGAAAGCATTTGATACAACATGTCCTGTGAATTACGCAACATCCAATATTATCTCCTCCATCGTGTATGGAAGCAGGTTTGAATACAATGACCCTCGATTCAAAAACTTGGTGCGAAGAGCCAACGAGATCATACGCATTACCGGCTCTGCACCGATCCAGGTAAGCTTCATATTTGCTTTTTTAACCTGCTTGGGTTGTTGTTTGGTGTAGATTGTCTTCAATAATCTCTGCCATTTTTACTGTTGTGTCACAGCTTTACAACATGTTTCCCAGGCTGGTCGGTTGGATCAAAAACCGGCAGCTGATATTAAAAAATACTGAGATGACCGTCAGAGATGTCAAAGATTTAATCAAGCATCTGAAAGAGACGCTGAACCCTCACATATGCAGGGGGCTTGTGGACTGTTTTCTGATTCGGAAGCAGAAAGAAGACGTGAGACGACATCTTTGGTGTTTTTCATGTAACAAAAAGAACAACAATGTTGCACGTGTCTATTTTACAATGATATGTGGGTGTTCTTTCTCATAGGAGTCTTGTGTTATGGACTCTCACTACAATGAGAAGAACTTGATATTTACAGTGACCAACCTGTTTGCAGCTGGTACTGATACCACAGCAGCTACACTGAGATGGGGTCTGCTGCTTATGGCCAAATATCCACATATACAAGGTAAGGAGAGAGGCTTGTGAATCTTTCCTCCTAACGCCTGTGTTTATCTTTTCACCCGTGGGTGCCCTTAATTACTTGACAAGGACAAAAGGACGCTAGCATGGCTGTAGACTCTTAATCGTGTTAAAAATGAATGCTGACAAAGTATAATTTTGTGTGTTCAGACCAGGTCCAGGAGGAGCTGAGCAGGGTGGTAGGAAGCCGTGAGATCCAGGTAGATGACCGGACAAGCCTGCCGTACACTGATGCTGTCATCCATGAGACACAGAGACTGGCCAACATTGTCCCCATGGCTATTCCTCACAAAACCAGCAGAGACGTCACCTTCCAGGGCTACTTTATCAAAGAGGTCAGGTGCTCTCATCTGTTTCAGTTCTTATCCACAAAAAAAACCAAAAAAAAAACCAAAACATTTGTTGCTGGAAATGTTCATCCGCCTCTGAAAACATTCTTTCATCCTGATACTTTATATGAAAGACCTGCTCTCTTCTTTTACCTACAGGGGACTACTGTGTTTCCTCTTCTGACTTCTGTCCTGCGTGATGAGAGCGAATGGGAGAGCCCACACACTTTCAACCCCTCCCACTTCCTGGATGAGGAGGGTAAATTTATCAGGAGAGACGCCTTCATGCCCTTTTCTGCAGGTACAACAACCTTGCTGAGTTTTTGTTGTTTAGGAATTACAGACATATTTTACACAGCATGATGCAGTTTAACACTTTGCAAATCTCTTTGTTCTCTCAGGTCGCAGGGTGTGTCTCGGAGAGAGTCTGGCGAGAATGGAGCTCTTCCTCTTCTTCACCTCCCTCCTCCAGCGCTTTCGTTTCACTCCTCCACCTGGAGTCGCAGAGGATGAACTGGATCTCACACCAACTGTGGGCTTCACCCTCACCCCTTCACCTCATGAGCTGTGTGCTGTCAGTCGCCAATGAGGAAGAGAGCTGGAACTTCTTGATCATTGTGTTTTTAGGCCACCGTGCCCAGACACTTGTCACTGACTCATCCATGGTGTGGAAGGGGTATTGTGTGAGGTTCCTGTGTAGAGCAACCAATTGGCAGCAATATATCTGTGGCTATCAATGACATTTTGGTGATACTTACTCAGCTTTGAGAGGCTTTCCTCCTTTTAAAGACTATTAAGAATTAAGAATATTATTGTTGATTGATTTACTCACCTTGCTTTTGAATTGCTTAATCATGATTGACAGTTTGATTAGATCTGCTCCATCACACCTACTGAAGTGGTGAGATTGATCAAATAGGCGTGATTCATTGTTTATTCAGTTTAAAAGTGTCAAATAAACATCAAATATTGTTTAAAGTGTCAATAAATAACTGCTATTTGCAATTCCAATGAACCTACAGCATGGACACATTATGAGACAACAGGCCCCTGGACACAGACATGTAAAGCAAAACATAGGAACAGTCACATGGGTACAATTTGGTAAAAAATATAAGGAATGGCACACGCTGAAATGGAGAAACCTTAACCAAAACAATAAGACGGCTGCCTCTCCTTGTTTGTCCCATACATGGGGGAATAAAACAAAACTTCTATCAAACACAGTGTGATAGAAGCTTTATGTTTGAGTCTACACATCAGAATACTTTTAACAATCAATACTTTGCCTTACAGTTAGTCTCCAGCCCCTGCTCGCTTCTCCCAGGCCATTTCTTTCCTTCAGCTCCCCAGACCTGCCATCCTCTAGCTGTCCACCAGATGTCATTAGACTTTCCCTCATTAGTCCTGCAGTCACCTGAGCTTCCCCACCCATCTCCTCACCTGCACCTCATTCCCTAATCAGCCTTCACTACACACCAGTTCACTTCCTTTGTTCCCCGTCAGATCGTTAAGTTGTTGTGTTATCACATGTCTTGTTCTCTAGCCTCTGTTTCCTGTCATTCTGTTGTACCTGTTACCTGCCTGTTTTGGACTTTGCTTGTTTATTGGACTTTTGATTCTTGCCTGCTCCTTGTTAGATTTATTTGCCTGTTTGGTCTGCCTTCTCTGGTCTTGACCTTTGCCTGCTTCACCATCCCGTAAGCTTTGTACGATTTGTGTTAATAAATCACTGAAATGCATCAGCTCTGCCTCAGGTGTCTGCATTTGGGTCCTCTTCCCTGTGTTCCTTGTTTGCCTGCTAGCACCAGCAGTGACAACTGCAGCACAGTCTCAGCAAAAACCAATAAACTTCCCAAAGCACTTTGCATACATTATATAATTGTTTCTATGTTTTAGGTCACTCAGTGGAATTGGAATTGTATATTTGTTAAGTTTTATGTATTTTTAAGGTCCATCTAGGGACAGGCATTGCAAATTAGCTGTATGCGTGGCAGTGGTTTATGCTACAAACTTGTCCCTAAACAAAACATTCAGCTCAGTGTGTTGAATAAACTTTTCCTCTAGCACACAATACATTTCATATATTAACTTTGTTTCACCAGTCACTTTATATCATCATGTATTTCCTTATTTCGTTTACAAATCTTTGGACTGGGTGTTGCAATTGATATATATAGTCTATGTAACAGAGGCACAGAAATTAGTCCAGAAGCAAAAAAAATAGTTATGTGTATAGAGATTAAAGTATAAAAATAATATAATAATTAAAGTATAGCTGTAATGTAAAAATTTGAATTCCAAAATCTGTCAAGAGATAGACTTTATTACAAAAGAAATTGTGCCATATGCACTAACACAGCCAAAATTATGGCAAGATCAAGAGGAAAAAATTGCTCAAATGGACAAAAATGTCCATAATGATGCCTGAGGGTTAAAGTATAACTGTAAGGGAGGACATTTTACTGTCACAAGGTCTGTCTGGCCAAAGTGGAGCTCTTCTTCTCCCTTCTTCAGCACTTTCATTTCAGTCCTTCACCTGGAGTGGGAGAGGATTAACTGGAGCTGATCATTTTAATACTTACGCAACATAAAACACACACACTAACACGTAGAAGACACGCATACTGTCTCTGACTTCAGTCACTTGAAAGTGTAGCTGTAATGGAAACCCTTTTTCTGCAGTCCCCCAGTACAACCACTCTACTGAGCACTGTTGGGATCCTACTTGCTTTGTACGTATTTTTCCGCAGCTTTGACAATCAAAGAAAGGAGCCTCCAGGACCCAGACCACTGCCTGTGTTTGGCAATTTGCTGCAGCTGGATCCTAAGTCACTCCACAGCACGCTGTATGAGGTAAGTAAATGATATGGGGAAAATTAAATTGGCTCTGTAGCCTATATATACACAGTATACTGTATATATATATATATATAATCTTGCCCTTTGCCTTAGGGGTAGACAAAGGGGAATATATATGTATATTTGATATCATTTCATTCTTTGAGTTTTGCAAGCTATTGTATGGTCTTTATTTCAGCTGTCCAAGAAGTATGGACCAGTATTCACGGTCCATTTTGGGCCCAAAAAAGTGGTGGTGCTGGCAGGATACAAGACGATCAAGCAGGCTCTAGTCAAGCATGATGCATTTTCAGAGAAAGAAAATTTCCCAATTATCAATGACTTGAAATTAACACACGGTGAGGAAGAAAAACTATTTAGTGTTGTGTATTTATATAATTTTTCTGTTTGAATATTTTTGTTAAGTGTTACTTAGAAACTATGCTCATTTACAAACAAAATTTAAACTTTGTCATCTGCAGGAATTGTATTTGCCAATGGAGACTCGTGGAAAGAAATGAGGCATTTTGCACTGACTAACTTGAAAGACTTTGGAATGGGCAGAAAAGCATGTGAAGAGAAAATCATAGAGGAGAGTCAACGCCTGATTGATGTATTTAAAGAAAAAGATGGTAACCACATTTTGGCACATTAGGTTTGTTTGTCTGTGACAAAACTTAGGCAAAGTCTTTAATACCAACTCACCACTGAACTATGCTGTAATTACCATTATATGGCAACACAGTTGAACATGATGATGCAAAGTTTTTAACTGTGGGGAATTACGCCACTGAAACCACTAAACCTTTTCTCTTTTAGGTAAAGCCTTTGACACCACCCAGCCAGTAAACTATGCTGTGTCCAATATCATCTGTTCTGTTGTCTATGGCAACAGATTTGAATATGATGACCCAGAGTTCAGATCTATGGTGGATCGAGCTAATAAGAACACTCAGCTAATGGGCTCTGCGTCACTACAGGTATCTACTTACACAAAATAGTGCTAACTCAGTTGACCCTGTATTATGCGAGAGATGGAAAGAACACAATCCAGTAGTGTGACTGAATGAGGCACAGGGAAAGAAATTATAACAGGACCAGGAGCATTTCCCTGTACTCCATATCAAACAATTATGTCAGTGAAGTTATATTTTATATAATCAAGGATACTGGATATACAGGTTCATATGTAAGCAGATAATGTGAATTTGTTAGCCGGTTAAATATGTTCGTTTGTTCAACAGTTGTATAACCACTTTCCAAGGCTGTTCAATTGGCTTGGAGCTCGAAAGCAACTGATGAAGAGTGCTTTTGATAATAGGAGACAAATGACAGAGTTGATCAAGGGTTTACAGGACACCCTTAATCCACAGATGTGCAGAGGTTTGGTGGATTCCTTTCTGGCCCGCAAGCTTCACCTTGAGGTAAACAAGAGATAGCTACCTGTTTTAAGATAGCCTAGATTTAAATAGTTACTGTAAGGACCTCACACAGGCTCTCTAATTGCAAACCTTAAGTGCCAGTATGCTGAAATTTATATAGTGACAGATGTTAGGAACACAAATATACACAGTCAAAAATGAGAAATAACAGGATGGATTATGATAATAAATGATCAAAAAATGTCACCCACCTTTCCCAACAGGAGAATTGTAGAAAGGTGAGATGTGAAGGGGACAAAAGGAAGTTATAGTGGGGACCACAGAAGAAGAGACTACATATGAACCTGCCTATTATCCTAATATTTCATGTTAGACAAAGTAAACACAAATGTAATTGTATTACTAACACTTGTTTTCATTGTTTCAATGCTTGTAAGGCATCTGGAAATATGAATTCTCACTACAGTGAAGACAACCTATTGGTGACCGTTGTCAACCTGTTTACTGCTGGCACAGACTCTTCATCATCTACTATTAGATACGGCTTACTGCTCATGGCCAAGTACCCAAAAATACAAGGTGAGGAACACAAATAACACTTAATTTCTGAGAAATATTTCATGAAACATTTATTGATTAAAGTCTTGTTTCTTCAAAAGTCTGATTCTCATTTGTAAAACTATGTTTAGCACAACCCCAACGTTTCAAAGTGAGACAACTAACCTGCCCCAACCAATCTATTCAGTGAATGGTTTTAAGGTATAAGATACAGTATATATTGGATATGCTTACGTAACTCAACCTGCAAACCTTGGTTTGCCCCATTGGTATCAGAAGTGCGACAAAAAGGATGACTTTGCTCAGAGAGGTAGACAGGTTGTGATGAAGCTGCCATGTTAAAGTGGGGAAGAGCCTTCTGAGACCTACCCCCTTACACCTCATAACACATTACATGTGGTGGAGACAGTGTTCCATGTCACTCTCACCCTGAAAGGGAAAGTGCTGCAGATTCTTAAGACCTCCAGCTAGAGAAGCAGCCCAGCTGGCTGGCCATTGAGAGAGCGATACAGCGCTGGTTTGGCCCCATGTCTGTGCTGATAACAGCAGCTCCTCCGCTGCCAGAGAGGAGACAGAGAGAGCCATGGTGCAGTGGACTTCCACCTTGACAGACGGTGTTGGTACCCCATCTTTGTAGGTGACTTGCCTTGTTGGCCCCATGCCTCCACATCGACCATGCTGCAAACCAAAAAGACAGCTTGGCAGTCATGTGGGTTGTTGTCAGTGTGGGCCTCCTGACCCCATCGTTTGCCTGGTGCCAATGCCACAATGCCCAGCACCTATAAACGCAGATTATGTAGATAATGGCTGTATCTTTACTGTACCCTTAATGGCACCCCTTGTAGAGGCCTTCTTAGGGGCCCACTATCTTCCTGGCCCAACATCTTCCTGGTCTGCACTGGGACCCTATGTGAAACTGATGGCCTGAGACCACTAAGTGTTGCGCAACAATTGTAAGTGATGAATGTGGCAGGATGCAAAGAAAAGGGTCCCTTTGTGTAAATGTCATCAGCCACGTTGCCGACCACCAATTCTGGCCAGCCAACATACAAGACCCCTGCCTCACTGGATCTGGACCTGCAGACCTAGTGAGATGCTATGGGATCCTCAAGATCAGCACCACCTGCTGGAGGGTCACCCACAACACTGCTGCCATCCAGAGGGTCCTCTGTGTCGCAACCACCACCAGCCAATGGGTACTTCTTGTTGCCTGGGGTGTATCAAAGGAAGCAGGTCAACCATTGCATTGCGCAACCAAAACAGAAGAGGAATAGGGATTTTATTTTCTGGTAGCTATTGGTAGCTATCCCCAGCTGGTGGAAATGACGGACAGTGGAAAAACCGGAGTAACTGAAGAGGGAGAGTGATAAAAAATTAGGAAAACAAGAATGAACCTCGGACTGGCATTCACTCAATGGAGAGAGCTGTGGGACATCCAGCCATTATCTATACTGTTTATTCTCAGAGGGTTGGGGGGGGACTTGACCCAATCCTGACATTGCGCGAGAGGCGGGGTACAGCCTGGACTGGCCGCCAGTGAATCACAGGGCTGACACATAGAGACAGACAAACAGTCACACTCACAGACACAGGCAATTTAGAATCATCAGTTAACCTAACCTGCATGTCTTTGGATGGTGGGAGGAAGCCGGAGTACCCGGAGAAAACCCACGTGGACACAGTTAGAACATGCAAATTCCACATGTCCCCAGCCGACCCATTCGAACCAAGAACCCTCTTGCTGTGAGGCGACAATGCTACCCACTGCACCACTGTACCAAGAACCAATTCAATTCAGTTTTATTAAAATGAAACTTTTATTTAGGGTACTACAGAGCAGGTCTAGACTGTAACGTTACTCTTTATATTATTTATAGAGACCCAACAATTTCCACCATGAGCAAGCACTAGACAAGTGTTTTCTTCTACTCCACCCCTACGTCAACCCGTTGTAGTCACGTACAGTCAAACTATGTTATTACTCAATATAAAATTATGACAATTTCACTTTACCCTTCTGTGAACATGCTTCTTTCTTCTCTCTTATTTCCAAAGTGGTATTGATTGTTTCTTCACGGAAAATTGGAAACAATTCCACAATGTGTCCTGTGTTGTTGGTAGTAGCTAGGCTCCAACAATAACACCTCTTGGAAACGCTAGGGGGTGTAAACACTGAAAAGTTGTCTATTGCCACTAGTGATGGGACAACCAGTTCATTTTAGTGACTTAGTTCCTTAAGTCTCATTCAGTAAAATTAACTACTCTTTGAGTAATTCGTTCATTTTGTTCAGTAGACGAAGTCTGTCCTATACTGAGCCTATGTAGCCATCATGTGAAAAATGAATGGACGACTTACTTTAAGACCCAGTCAAGTGGTGAACTACTCATTTCTGTTCAATACTGAGCCTGTGTAGCTGTCATGTGAAAAATGAATGAAAGACTAACAAACGAACGACCCAAACCAGTCAGCTGTATCAGGCACACAGAGAGAGATTGGACCCACAGAACAGACTCGACACACGTAAACAGTTCAGAGCTTTTACTGTCCCAGAAGCAAAGTACAAGTACACAGAGCGAAGGTGTCCAAAGGGTAAGGCAAAACAAGTCATAGTATCAAAAACTGGTCATACACAAGTAACGCTGGATAACAACACACAAGGGGCGAAGATTATCTGGCAAAGGGAAGGGGAAAACACTGGGTGTATATATAGGGCCAGGTAAGTAGACAATGAGACACAGGTGAAACACATAAGGCTGATTAGGACTGGCGGGAAACTTGACAGGAACAAGAGGATAAGACAGAACACTACCAAAATAAAACAGGAAGTAACACAGACTAACAGAACTGATCATGACAAGCTGTCACGTGAGAACAATGAAACTGTTGCGCAGGTGCGGCCAAAATGAACTAATGACTCTCTAAGATGACTTGTTACTGCTCGTTCATATGAAAGAGTCGTTCAGAATGAACTATTCGTTCATGAATAACACACCACTAATTGCCACTTTAAGGTGAAATCTTCACTATCTCCACTGAGTGTTTCCTACCCGAAAAGCCTAGTTCACCATCTGTTATTTTAAAAATGTCACAATGATTAAACTTTACTTTGACCAAAATAAAAACAAACAAAAAGAGATTTCACTGTATCTTCAATAAATTGACCATAGCAGGTGGCTCAAAACAAAGAGGGTACACAGTTGATAGGAAGATCATGTTACAGCACTATATGGCTGTAAATGACATTCAATGACTGTAGTCAACCAGCCCTGCACTCTCATTCACAGCATAACAATGATAATCAGCTTTTTCTCATCTTTCATCTCACAGACCAGGTCCAGGAGGAGTTGAGCAGGGTGGTAGGAAGCCGTCAGGTCCGGGTAGAGGACAGGAAGAACCTGCCGTACACTGATGCTGTCATCCATGAAATACAGAGAATAGCCAATGTTATCCCCTCAAGTCCACATCACACATCCCGGGATGTCACCTTCCAGGGCTACTTCATCAAGAAGGTAAAACAACTGTTAAAAAAACACAGTACTTCACATGCTGTGTTCCCACCAAATGTTTACAATGTGCCTGTGTCAATAGCATGTTTGGTGAGAACACTTTAATTTTTGGAACCAAGAGCATCCAGAACACTATATGATAAACTAAACTAAAATTTGATTAATTCCCTGATCATGGCAGTTATTTACCCCCATATGCAGTGCATGCGTCGTTTTCTGTGTTTCTGAGAGGGATCACTCTGAGATGTCCTGACATAAGAAAATGGATAAAACCATAACACAATTATGATTAAACTGTTGACTTTATTTTGGGAAAAATGTCATTCACCAAGATTCAAAATTTTAGCTATTAATCTATTAGCTATTAATGTACAGGCCTCAGTGTTGAGTGTGAATTAGTTTGTCAGGAATTTGTGTCATAGTAGTGACTCAGACTGATATTTTTCAGAGGATGAAGATGGATTTGTTTTCTGGTGAAGCTGTGGTGTTAGAATTAGCTGCAATATTATCATTTGCATTGTCATAAATTGTATTTCCAGTCATCATAATACTGATATAAATATATACATGCGAAGTAACCTTAAAACATGTTATTGTCTCTGACATATTTTAGGGGACTCCAGTGCTTCTTCTGCTGTCATCTGCTCTTCAGGATGAAGATGAATGGGAAAAGCCTTGCACTTTCAACCCAGCCCATTTCCTAGATAAGGAAGGGAATTTTAGAAAGAGAGATGCTTTTCTGCCGTTTTCTACAGGTAATTGTGATTTTGTTGATCACCACCAAGAAATTTGAGAGAACAAATTTACTTGAAGGTGTGACATTCCTTGATTTGTTTCAGGCTCAAGGGTTTGTGTAGGGGAGAGTTTGGCCAGGATGGAGCTGTTCCTCTTCTTCACCTCCCTCCTCCAGCGCTTTCGTTTCACTCCTCCACCTGGAGTCACAGAGGATGAACTGGATTTGACACAAACTGGGGGCTTCACCCTCACTCCTTCACCTCATGAGCTCTGTGCTATCAGCAGGGTCTGACAGACATTAACAACTGAACTGGCACTGCTATCTTCCACTGAGAAATTATTGGTTATTAAATACGAAGCTTATAATTAATCGTAATATTAAGTTGTTTAGTTGTTGTGGTAGTTTTGCTTATAGATTAAACTACAGCTCTTACATTTCATTCTTCCAGTGCAGGTCATGCGATGAACTGCACCTTTGGTTAGCTTCAGCTGTACACAATCAACATGTTGATCTCACTGTTTTTGTTGTATACACAACTTTGTAGCACTAACTAAAACTTTTAATTACAAAGTATCATGGAACATGTTTTTGTGCCTCACACACTGAAATGGGAACATGCTTTGGATCACAACCATCTCTTTATATTGTTAATCACTTATCATAGAGGTATGAAAAAACTTGTAATGCCAGTCCTAGTTATACAAAAATAATATACAAAATTAATGTTTTCTTCATTTTCTAAAATTTTGTAATCATTGCCTATTGTAAAGACAAATTTGATAGCATTAAGGTGTAAATTGTGTTAACCTGTTTTTTCTCTCAGTCACATGGGTACAATTTGGTAAAAAATATAAGGAATGGCACACGCCAAAATGGAGAAACCTTAACCAAAACAATGCCGTGTGCTGCAAGTCTGGTTGTCATGTTTTCTGTCATTCTGTTGTACCTGTTACCTTGCTTACTTTGCTTGTTTATTGGACTTTTGATTCTTGCCTGCTCCTTGTTAGATTTATTTGTCCATTTGGTCTGCCTTCTCTGGTTTTGACGTTTTGCCTGTCTCACCATTCCATAAGTCTTGTACCTTTTGTGTTAATAAATCACTGAAATGCATCAGCTCTGCCTCAGGTGTCTGCATTTGGGTCCTCTTCCCTGTGTTCCTTGTTTGCCTGCTAGCACCAGCTGTGACAACTGCAGCAATACAAACCAAAGCCTCAAAAATGACCATAGAGTTGAATCAACACCTCTCTTACAGTCTCAGCAAAAAACTATAAACTTCTAAAGCACTTCACAGTATGCATACATTATATAGTTATGCATTACACATTATATGTTAGGCACTATAATTCCACAACTGACCGGGCCGAGCTGTTAACCCTTGTGTTGCATGTTACAGTGCATCATTGCACTGGCCATATGATATATCAAAAGAAAGCAACCTCAGCCTATAAACAATTAGCCTGTTAACCATACACATATACAGTCCAGTAGGAACATATTACAAGTAATTTGATAATTGTGTATATTTTGCAGTTCAAATTTCAAATTTCCCAACTGCACTTTCTGCAACACCGGTAAAATCGGCAACACCCACAGTGTGATAGAAGCTTAATGTATGAGTCTACACATCAGAATACTTTTAACAATCAATACTTTGCCTTTTTTTCTACAATTAGTCTCCTTTCCCCCCTTACGTCTTTAGTTGCCTAACCTTGTCTATTCTTGTATTGTCTCTCCAACCTGTTATGAGGATGAGGTGAGATAAAGTGGAGGTAACGTCTCTTTTATTTATTTTGACAGGGAACAACTGTGTATCCTTTGCTGAGGTCTGTCCTTGCTGGTGAAAGTGAACGGGAGAGCCAACACACATTCAACCCAGCACACTTCCTGAATGAACACGGAAAGTTTGTGACAAGAGCTGCATTCATTCCTTTCTCTGCAGGGTTTTTGAAATTGCTACTCTAGCTCAACTTTTGCACAGCTTCAGAGATTCATGGGCGGCTGTGGCTCAGGAGGTAGAGCGGGTCGTCCATTAATCCCAGGGTTCGCGGTTTGATCCCAGGCTCCTCCTGTCCACATGTCGAAGTGTGCTTGGACAAGACACTGAACCCTAAGTTGCTCCTGATGGAGGCCATTACCTTGCATGGCAGCTCCGTCGCCATCGTAAAGCGCTTTGGACAGTTAAGGTTGAAAAGCGTTATAAAAGTGAAATCCATTTACCATTGCAATGCTACTGAAACATTACTGATTGTTGACTCAACAGTTTACTGAGTGTGGGTGCAACAACGCAACAAAGAAAAATCCAAATGAGAAACTGAGATAAAGTGCCTTTATTCTGTGCAGTGTATATCTAATGTATTAACTGTGTAATTTAGATGTGATTTCAATTAATCTCTTGTTGTTTTAAGTGTCAATTAATCCTCAATAATTTATCATTGAAAATGTCTACAATCATAAAAGCATAGCTCATTCTGACTTTCAAAATTGTGTTGTAATTTAGCACAAACTTGAATTGAATGTAATCTGTTGTTTAAGTGTATTGAAACGTGTAACGTCTGCTGGAAGTCATACTCTGAATCATCACTTGAGTGTACAGGAATCCTCTGAGATACTGCTTCATAATCACAGGCTTCAATGCAGACAAGACAAAATACACAGTGTTCTGCATCTACTTGTGTTTCTGGCCATCCCATCACTCCCACTTTAAATGGTTCCCATGTCACTCTCACTAATACCTACAAATACTTTGGCTTGATGGTAGACTGTCATTCATGTCTCACCTTCAGTATTTAATCATTTCTGTAGGATTAAAACCAACGCTGACCCTGTCTTTGGAGTAGCGTCATTTTTCTTTGTAAAGTTGACTGTTGACAGGCATACAACAGTTAGCTCAGTGTGTTGTTATTGGGTGTTGCAATCTATATTTGCACTAACAGTTGTACATTAACCAAGGGACCTTTACACAGAAATGAGTCCAGGAGCAAACGTTATGTGTAAGTAAGTAAAACTATGCTCATTTACAAAAAATGTCATATGAAATAACAAAAATTCTTTCATCTGCAGGAATTATATTCATCAATGGAGACTTGTGGAACGTAATGAGGCATTTTGCACTGAACTGAAAGACTTTGGAATGGGCAAAAAAGCATTGGGTTTGTTTGTTTGTGACAAAACCCTCAAATCTTTAGATTTCTTTTCTTTAGTCTTTAATATGAACCTGCCACATGCTGTAACTGAATTCTAACTGTGGGGAATTAAGCCAAAGAGACCACTAAACTTTTTCTCTTTTAGGTAAAGCCTTTGACAGTGCCCAGCTATGCTGTCTCCAGTATCATCTGTTTGATTGTCTATGGCAACAGATTTGAATATGATGACCCAGAGTTCAGACCTACGGTGGATCGAGCTAGTAACAACTCTCGACTCCTGGGCTCTGCTTCAGTACAGGTATTGCAGTGCTTCATATTGTAATGATCTGCTGACATGAACCTCTGCTAACTGAGTTGACCCTGTATTATGAGGTGCATGAGGCTGTAACTGTAACCAAAATTGAAATCCATTAAAATTGCTTACATAAGGCTAATGACGTTCTGCTCTGGGTGATCAAAGTCTACATGAGAGGAGGAGCAAAATGTCTGTGAGGACAACTCTTAAGTGAGAAGGTTTGTGTTTCTGAACGGAGTCAGGGAAAGCTGCAGGTGACTTTACGACCATGTTGGAAGATCTTTTCCAGTCCCCCACTTCAGCCTCCCTGCTGGCGGCCATTGTGGGCCTGCTGGTCCTGCATCTCCTTTACTCCAGATTCAGCTCCCAAGAAAAGAGAAGGGAGCCTCCAGGACCTAAACCTCTCCCCCTGCTTGGTAACTTGTTGCAGCTAGATCTCAAGAGACCACACACCTCTCTTTTCAAGGTACATACAGGCTCCACAATTAATATGATTATTCTACAGCATACATAATCTTTAATTAAGTATTTTTTGTAATTAAAGACTGAAAGTTGGACAATACTCTGACCTGTTTGTGGAAATAGTTACTGTAGCAGAAATATTTCATAACCTTCACTGACATTGAACATATTTAATTTCAGACTTAAGAGCACCTTAAATGTATTGAATATATATATTAATCATCAAATGTATATTATAAAACATATCTGGAATATAATGCCAACAATTCAATTCAGTGTTATTTATATAAGTTATCTCAGGGCACTTTTCAAATAGAGCAGGTCTAGACCATTAAAGAGCCCTATTACTACTACTGAAGAAAACAAATTTGCTTTCTTGTAATTATGACTTAGTTAATGAAGTAGTTATGACTTAATCATGTAATTTAGAAAAACTAAAACTAAAGATTATAAAATCTTTATCTTCTAATTTTGAGAAAATAGGTTGTAATTATACAAGCTTCTCTCAAAATTATGACAAAAGGAAAATGTAATTATTAGTGGTTACCATTTGTGAAAAAAAGATTTAGGCTATGGTTTGCTGTTATTGCATCTTTTGGTTTGGGATTTTGGGAGAGAGTAATATACTCTAGATGGCCACACTAGGCGGTTCAGTAGTAATTAATAATATAAATACTGTTAAATAGACATAGCCTACTGAAGGATACAAGATGTTCTGGACATTTTACTGCAGCTTTGTTCATCTGTGTTTGGAATAAGAGTAAAGTTGTCATGATACTCCGGGCATAAAATATAAAATAATGTAAAACGTAAAAAGATCCTGACTTTTTTCAAAATTGTAATGATCACAACATTGTCTGCTTTGTGCTTCATAGCTTTCAAAGAAACATGGATCAGTGTTCACAGTATATTTTGGACCCAAGAAAGTGGTAATCCTGGCAGGATACAAGACGGTGAAGCAGGCACTCGTTAACCATGCTGTGGAGTTTGGAGAGAGAGAGGTCTTTCCAGTAGGCAGTGACTTAAATGGTTCACATGGTAAGGATAGAGCAGCAGATTTTATAGTCACTGGCAACGTCATTTTGGTGAACAGGGTGATGAGAAACAAACGATCAACAGGTCCGCTAGAGCTAGAGTTCTCTTTATACATCCATGCGCTATAGTTGTGATGTGACGTCCGTTCGGCACGACGTGATTGGTTGATGCCTTTATTTGCTGTGCAAAAGCTCAGAATATCGTTCTCGTTCCGGAAAAAAAATTACTAAAAAATGAATTAATTAGTGATAATAATAACTTTGTTATACCGTTACTAAACGTTACCTTTGAGCTCTATGTTAGCCTAGCTAACAGTTTGCTGGTAATAAGATGTGTTTAGCTAACTGATCAATGCTGTTGAGAACTAGCAATCAGCAATAACTCACAAACATAGTTGCTGCCCATAGGCGGTGATTGTAAACAATACCCAGGTAAGGTGGCGGACAGTTATCCCATGACTTATGACGTAAGGTCGCATCTACTGTTTTATACCTATATATACTCCTATATAGGAGTTGTGACATGGCCGCAAATAATGTATATAAAGATGGACGACACCCAGACGACACGTGTCCACTTCCTCTCATTGTAAAAAATGAAGCCAAAATACCCTGAATACGGGAGCTGCCATCTTGCGCATGTGGAGACAGAGTCTGCACCGTACAGATCCTGTCGAGTTCCCGCCTATACAGCCACCTGAGCCAATCGCGAGCACACTGACAGTTGTCAATCATGACGTGACACCCTGTTTTTATAGCATCAAATAACTAATTAAAAACAAACTTATCAGAAACCATCTGATAAAATGACAGAAACCATCTTTGGGAAAAAGTTATTTGATGTGTACTTTAACTTTTCAGTTTGGCCCATGTCCCATCCATTAACATGGAGGGGGTGGGGCTTATGACCTATACTGCAGCCAGCCACCAGGGAGTGATCGAGATGTCCTGTCGTCCATCTTTATATCATACATAAAACAGTAGCTGTGACATTACGTCATAACTCATGGGATAACCGTCCGCCATCTTACCTGGGTATTGCAACTATGTTTGTCGGCTGTGCAGCATTTAATTGCTTTACTAAAAGGACCAAAGAGATTAGGGAGGCTGGCATCACTCCACCCATCAGTATAGAGCAGATGAGAGATTTATTTTTTACATATGCGTCAACTAAAACTACAAAAAGTTAGTAAACTAGGTAAATTTACCGTTAGCCACCAAGTAATGGACCAGCTGAGTTCTAAGTTGCTGATTGCTAGCTCTCAATAGCATTGGATCAGTTAGTTAAACAGTTAAATTATAACCAGCAAACATTGTTTTAATGTTAGCTAGGCTACGCTAACTTAGCACTCAAAGGTAACGTTTAGTAACGTTAACGTTAACAAAGTTACTAATATTACCCTAACATTTCACTGCTAAGCCGCTGAGTCCATGCTAAACAAGTGTAACTTTAAACACTACACGTTAACGAAAAGCGCTCGTCTTCACTCGTAATTCACATTTGCATTCTGCAATATAAGTGCACAATTATGAGATTATTTTCATGACTGAATGCATGATTTGTTCTCTTGGAGCTATAATAATCAAATTTCTACCAGAATATTTATTTTTTTGGTTCATTCTAGACAGGCACAGTTGTCTTACGCTCATTACTTTGAATAAAAAGCAGTATTGGCGTATTGGTAGAAAAATACAAGGATTATAATATAAGCCTCTTTCACCATAGGTTCCAATTACAGCAAGTTTAAAACTGGACCCAGGTAAGATGGCTGCCATACGTACTGTACTGTATGTACTGTATCTCAGCTGTCTTGGGAACATCTTGGGATCCCTTAGGAGGAGCTGAATCAATGTGTGTACCAAACCACATACCAACCTTATGGTGGCGTGCTAGAGGAAAAGTCAGGCGATTAGGCTACCAAAGTCATTGGGATTTATAGTCTGGAAACCATGGATATCTGGTCAAAATTGTATGGCAATCCGTCCTAAATATTGAGATATTTCACAGGATAAGTGAAAACCTGACCGACTGACATTGCCAGTCCTAGAGTCATGCCGCTAGTGTTACGGGTCCCAGAGTTGGGACCGTGGTAACAAATATGTGTACCTGTATAAAGCAGGTGAAACAGGAACAATTAGGACACAGTTTGTTGTGTTTGCCTCCAGATCACATCTAATGGGAAGCGGAAGGGCGACCCGTACCCGCCGTTTCCCCCTGGCAACCCGAGCAAACAACCGTTCCACCTTACTGTCTCCCACAAATACAACTGATAAACACCATCATGACACAAAATCATTAGTAAACATATTACTCTTAATTTCTCACCACCTAAATGTGGTCACTCTAGGAGTGTCACACGCTCCCCAACAACAAAAGTGGCTCCCGACACGTACAATATATTAACTTCTCTTTTACAGAACTCCTACATTCTTGGAAAATATTGTTCACTTACAATGTACAAAACCTATGACTCTATCCTATTTCCTGCGGTCTATCTGCGCTGACTCAATAACTCAACATTGAGTAAGTAGAGGGTAGGTATGGGTATGGGGAGTAAGGTGCATATTGGAATGATGGTAAGCCTGATTGCCAGAACAACGGCTGGGTATATGGTATGTGGCAAGCCTCAACAACGTTTACCATCAGACGGGGCTGGTACGTTGGATGGCCCAGCGAGGGGTAGGTGAATGTTTGAGCTGGCCATCTCTCTCTTGTTGTCCTTCTAAAAGGGACAGGGGAGTTCTTTTGAGGATTCATGCTCTGTTCCTCATGACATGGCTGTTGGGGCAACTCCTCTTCCACTTGTGGTACCTCCGAAACAACCCCTTGGGTTTCTTCTCCCACTTCAACTTGATGAGGATTGCTCTGTTCGTCATCCTGAATCCATGTCTCATTATCATTCGGCAACACTGGGTCTGCTTCTACTAGAGCCTGTGTTGCCTCAAACATGCTCGACTCATGTAGGTCCCCATCCTCATGTTGAGTCCCCCGAGTGTCTCCTCTTTGCCTCATTTCATTTTGGTCTCTTACCAGTTCCTTTGGACTATGATAAGGCCTATCTTCAAATGAAGCCTGTGCTCTATTCACTGGTGGTGGCTGTCTGTGGGGCCTGGTTGACCTTTCAGGTGCAGCTGTTGTTAATGGGACAGTCCACCTTGTCGGCCTCCTCAACCAGTATCCTCCTGCGGATTCATCATCAGAGTCTGAAGTCTGTGTTCTCTCAATTTGGTCTCTGACATTTTTCCCTCTCTTTTGACGGTCTCTTTCTTTTTGTGGTGGTCTTGAGGTTGGCTGTGGTGGCATTTCTACTGGTAGGTCATTAACCAGCAAAAGCAGATTCCTGTGCAGTGTTCTTGTCTTCCCTTTCCCCTCATTTTCTGGATGGACAACATACACAGGATTATCTGCTACTTGCTCTTTCACTACATATATCCTCTTCTCCCAGTAGGAACGCAGTTTCCCGGGCCTACCTCGCTCTCCTAAATTTCTAACCAACACTCTATCACCTGGCTTCAACACCACTCCTCTCATCTTCTGGTCATAGTACGACTTGCCATTTGCACTTGATGACAGGCTGTTCTTATTGGCGATGCGATAAGCTTCTGTCATGCTCTTCTGCCATTTTTCAACATATCCTTTGTGAGTCTCCAGGTCTGTCCCCTCTGACAACCCAAACAGAAGATCCACAGGGAGGCGAGGGTGACGTCCATAAAGTAAGAAGTGAGGTGAATAACCAGTAGATTCGTGACGTGTGCAATTATATGCATGTATTGCCTTTCCAAGATGTTCCTTCCAAGCCTCTTTCTCTTTATCAGTCAATGTGTGGAGCATCTGTAACAGCTTTCGGTTGAACCGCTCAGCTGGATTACTTTGGGGATGTTAGGGTGATGTTCAAGAGTGCCCGACTCCAGAGAGCTGTCCGAGGGCCCTGAAGAGATCATTCTCGAATTCCCGTCCCTGGTCATGATGAAGTTTGTTGGGGAACCCAAAGCGTGGCACAAAATCATTGTAGATCAGCTCTGCGGCTGTCCGACCAGCCTTATTTTTGGTTGGATAGGCCTGTGCGAATCTAGTAAAATGGTCGACTATGACTAGTATGTACTTGTAACCCCCTTTGCTCCTCTCAAGATGCAGATAATCTATACAAACTAGCTCTAGGGGTGAGTTTGACTTTAAACTGCTCATTGGTGCGCATACATGTACTGTTGTTTTTTTCTGTTTGATGCAGCAGCATTTCTTGGTCACATATTCCTCTATGCTCTTTTTCATATAAGGCCAGTAGAACCTCTCCCGAGCTAAGTGAAGGACTCTTTCCATACCTACATGAGCCATATCATCATGAAGGTGCTTTAGGACTTCAGGCTGGTATTTGAGTGGCAACACTAACTGTTTTCTCTCTGGTGTTCGCCTGTACAGGATCACATTCTCAAAATGCAAGTGGTTCCACTCATGGAGAAGTTTACCGGCAGTTCCCTTCACTGACTTCCGGATATCCTCTGTTAGTTTATCAGTTGTCTGTTTAAGTCCTAGGACCCCCCCAATGATTTGGTCTTCTCTTTGGGCCCTAGCCAACTGAGTTGGACTTATTTGGGGTAGGGGTGTATGAGGGTGTGGGGCAGTATCAACAGAAGAGGCCCAAAGGGCAGCTATCCAGGCCACATCTTTCCTCTGGGCTACTTGACTTCCCTCCCAAACTGCATTTACCACATCCTGCGATAACTCCTCTGTACACGTCGACACATATAGTTCAATGTCTAGTGGGACTCGGGACAGTGTATCGGCATCAATATTGACCCTTCCTGGCCTGTACTTAATGTCGAAACGAAAGTCTGACAGCTCTCCCACCCAGCGATGACCAACTGCGTTGAGTTTTGCTGTGGTCATAACGTAGGTTAGTGGGATGTTGTCAGTATATATGATGAAGTGGGGAGCATAGAAGAGATAGTCCCTGAATTTTTCACACACTGCCCACTTGAGCCCCAGGAACTCTAGCTTGCCACTATGCAGGTGGTAGTTCCTTTCTGCAGGCGTTAACGTTCGGGACCCATATCCGATGACTTGAAGCTTTCCATCCTGCTGCTGGTAAAGGACGGCACCGAGGCCTTGCACTGATGCATCGACATGCAGGACGAACGGTTGGTCAAAGTTTGGGTATGCCAGAACAGGGGGGTGAGTTAACATGTCAACTAGTCCCTCAAGTACACTTTGATGTTCAGTTGTCCACTCTATGGGTGCCCTAGATGACAGCTGGGGTCCTCTAAATGTGGTCACTCTACTTTAGGAGTGTCACACTAGCATGGCCAAAATGTATTAGTTCAGGTTTGAATTATATCACAAAAATTCAGAAGCCAACATATTGCATCATCTTTTAATTCCTGGAGGACATGTCTCGGGAAAGCTCTTGCACTTTGCAGTAGCCTACAAATATTCTTATAAAACTCTTGCTCATGTTTTTCTGAAAATATTGTAATCAGATTTCAAACGGCACAAATTACATTTTGATACAACATGTGTACTTCACTTTAGGTAGAGGAATTTTGTTTGCCAATGGGGAATCATGGAAAGAAATGAGGCGTTTTGCTCTGAGCACCCTGAGAGACTTTGGGATGGGCAAAAGATCAGCAGAGGAGAAAATCATTGAGGAGACTCAGTATCTGATCAAAGTGTTTGAAAAACATGAAGGTAATTCTTCTCCTGCATTGTATTATGTCTTTATATGGAATTCTATATTGTTTGTTGTTTTACTCATTTACGATTTTTTGTTTTGTTTTAGGTAAACCTTTTAGTGCTACCCACTCAATAAACTATGCAGTTTCCAATATCATCTGTTCAATTGTCTATGGCAGCAGATTTGATTACTGTGATCCAGACTTTACACGTATGGTAGACCGAGCCAATGAGAATATTCGACTTTCAGGCTCACCTTCATTGCAGGTAGGCCTACCACTTTGTCTTTCATTAAATAATCCATACTGTAAGATACTGTACTATGTTTGCTTGTTAAACATTGTATTTACACTTAACAGACAAGAACATTTTTGTGGGACTTTATTCTGGTGGGGGAACACATGCAGAGACTGACAACACTAAATCAGAGTCTCTGCATGTTAGGGAAGGAGTGGGATTTCTTCTTGAAACAAACTGTATTTAAAATGTATCTATGGGACTCAAGTAATTGTGATGTTGATAGGCCACAGCTGATGACTCGAAGGCACCAGTTGGACTCAGATAATTTAAAGAAGTGAAGACTTGATTATGTAATCATACGCAATTAAACATGAGGGGCATCGATGACACCGTATCAAAGGACTTTATAGTAATCTTCAGAAAGTAATAAGTAATAGTGATTAGTGGAAAACCTCCTGCCTCCCGCTCCTTTCATATGTCATATATTTAATATGGAGCATACCTTTGTATAGAACCTTAGTAGTTGAGTAGTTACAGCATATTAAGACATAGCCAGCACATTGGAACGTATTCTAACAAATATATACAGCATAGTTCAACACCGTGGCATCATAAAGTGTCAAGAGTACCCTCCGCACTGCAGCAAATTGTTGAATTTGATTGGCCATTATTGAAGTTTGTCATCCACCAACTAATAGCCTGATGTACTAATTCAAAAATGAGTTGGTCACACCCCTGTGCGCTTGTGCTGGGAGATTCCACTTGGATATGTGCTTTGAGTTCCATGAAAATAGAGCCCTTGTTATACGATAATCCCTTTTGATGTAGGTAACAATATTGCCCGGTCCTCTGGTGCCACCTTCTGGTGCCAAACTTTCATCTGGATGGCTGAATGTGTTTTATTTTCTATTTATTTACAACAGTTGTACAACGTTTTCCCTTGGCTGTTCAAATGGGTAAGCAACAGGAAGTGTCTCAGGAAGAACGTTGCTGACAATAGAAAACAAATAACGAAGCTGATCAGACATTTACAAGAAACGCTGAATGCTCAGATGTGCAGAGGATTTGTGGACTCCTTTCTGGCCCACAAACAGAAGCTAGAGGTATTGAAATCTAGTGTCATATCATAATGTAAGGTTTAGATTATTTTAATTAGATTAAATTAATTAATTTAAATGATTAATTTTAGGATTTTGTATGACTTAATTGATGCTTAAGTTGAGTTAATAAAACATCATCATTCCATTTTTAAGAAAACAATCAATAGCTGGAAGACGAAAAATGGTTAGAGCTCCTTTTCAATGAAATATAAACACATTTAACTTTGTACCTGTTCAGAAGGATTTAGGGAATACGGACTTGTACTACAACAAAGAGAACCTTGTGTCAACTGTTAGCAACCTCTTTGCGGCTGGGACTGATACCACAGGAACTACACTGAGATGGGGTCTGTTGCTCATGGCCAAATATCCTCAAATACAAGGTAAAAATGAATGCTTGTATCAGACCTGTTTCACTTATTGTACTCAGGACAGACAGCACACCACAAATCTCTTTTGCATTGCAGTATTATCAGTTTTTGGATATCCCCATAGTTAGGTTTTTACTTTTGTACCTTTTTTGTTTCTTCTGCAGCGGGAGTCTAAGCCAGGCCATGTCATTTTTTCCCCAGACCCCAGTGTAGCTGTGTGTGCATTTACAATTCCTCTGCGTCACCATTAGTCTAACGTTGATCTCACATTGCCTGTAACTCTTAATTCCATTCACATGTGTGAGCTATTTAATAGATAAATCCAATGAATTATCATAAAAATGCAATTAAATAAATACAAAGTGAACAAATAAAAATAAAGAAAGACAACTTATAGACACATAGGGTGCCGTAACAAATTAGAAAACTTGAAACCATAATTAACCATAGATTAAATTACAGGTTAAATTCTCAGTGGTCATGGTATAATTCTCATTTAAATGTAAATACACCTGGAAAAGAACCCCATTGAAACTTTATGCACCAAGAGACCTTCAGATATAAATGACAAAAACTTAATTTCCTTAGTTTTGACCGGTTACCTATATGGGTGTTCTTTCATTTTCTATTTTCCAGACCAGGTCCAGGAGGAGCTGAGCAGGGTGGTTGGGAGCCGTCAGGTCATGGTAGAAGACAGGAAGAACCTGCCGTACACTGACGCTGTCGTCCATGAGACACAGAGACTGGCGAATATCCTTCCCATCTCTCTTCCTCACATCACAAGCACAGATGTGACCTTCCAGGGCTATTTTATTAGAAAGGTGAACATCTGACTGATTAAAACAAGTCTTCAAGTTCATGAAAAATTATGAAACAAGATCCAACTGCGTGCTTGATTCTAGAAAGCTGTTTAACGATAGTAGTTTGTACTGCTCTTTAAAACATTTAAGTATTAATAAACTGCTTTTCTCAAGGGGACCACTGTGTATCCTCTTTTGGCATCTGTTCTATGGGATGAAAGTGAGTGGGAGAGCCCACACACCTTTAATCCTGCCCATTTCTTGGAAAAGGATGGGAAGTTTGTCAAGAGAGATGCCTTCATGCCTTTTTCTGCAGGTTAGCAAGCTCAGCTCTCACTTCTTGTCAATGCCAATTTAAGTTTTTCAGATTACCCGAAGCTTGTTCTCTTACAGGTCGCAGGATGTGTCTGGGAGAAAGTCTGGCTAGGATGGAGCTGTTCCTCTTCTTCACCTCCCTCCTCCAGCGCTTTCGTTTCACTCCTCCACCTGGAGTCACAGAGGATGAGCTGGATTTGACACCAGCTGTTGGCTTCACCCTCTCCCCTTTACATCATGAGCTCTGTGCTATCAGCAGGGTCTGACAAACATTAACAACTGAACTGACACTGCTATCTTCCACTGAGAAATGATTACTTATTAAATACGAAGAACATGTTTTTGTGGAAAACTTCTCAAAAAGTTAACTTCTCACGCATTGCCTTACACATTGAAATGGGAACGTGCTTTGGATCACAACCATCTCTTTATTTTGTTAATCAGTTAGTATAGAGGTATGAAAACTAACAGTTCTTAATGCCAGTCCTAGTTATACAAAAATAATAGATACAAAATTAACAAGAAGTGTTGTTAAAAAATTACAAATGAATGTGAAGTGCCTGCACATAACTCATCATTTTCTCTAACTTTGTAATCATTGCCTATTGTAAAAACAAATCATAGCATTGTAATCCCTTTATTCTACTGCTGTTTGTATTCTCTTAAAATGTACTTTGGAAATAAAATAAATTAATTTAAGAAATGCTACAGCATGTGTTCATTGTAAAAACATGTGTGTCTTACATAAGTATTCTAAAGTGACTCTAAAAAAGCACATCCAAGCCCTTATGGTCCCAAAACACACAGTGGCATCTGAAGTCCTTTAAGGCCCTTCCACTTTGATAATATTGATCTGCTGATCCTGTGAAGAGTGGTTGGAGTTCATCGCTGGCTGGGTGGACACACTGCAGTCCTGGAGAGTCCTTGCTGGACAGCTGCTTGGGAAGTCAGATGTTTTACTCTCTGATCCTCTGAAAGTCTGCGAATGTGACTGGCTGTATGTAGAAACATAGGACTGTGTGTAGGGTGGCATGAGTGTTTGACTGTTTTGCTGTGGGTATGTAGCTGCATATGCTTGTGTTTGAGGGGGAGTGTGAGTAAGTGGGAGGTTCTCAGCATTGCTACATGGTGGAAACCCATTCATGCTTGAAGGGCTCAGTCCTGGCAGTTTAAAGGCCTCTACATTTTCTAAACTCTCTAAGGAGTTGTAACTTGGCTGAGTTTGGCTGCACTGAGTGTACGTGCCTTGACTGAAGTTGAAGGTGTCTTGGCTGAAGGAGGTAGATGCAGAAGCTGTTGGCAAATCAGAGGGCGATGGAGTTTTGTTGTGCTGCTGTTGAACACTGCTACAATGTCCCAGTTTGGAGGCGAAACTCTGGAGAGTGCTGAGAATCTGCTTCTGAATGTGTGTCTGCTGTGCCTGCTCCCTCTCCAGGCGGCACTGCTGCTCCACCAGCATCTTCACTGCCAGACCCAAGCTGCGCACCTCAGAGCCCAGAGTCTGAATCGGATCCTGCAGACCACCTCTCCCTCCGGTGTCCTGGAGTGCCTGCTGGGGGCCCAGGTTCCCGTCACTACGAGCGGTGCCCTGGCCTCCAGGGGTCTGTAGACGGATGACGGCAACCCCAGGAGCCGAGGATGTTAAAGGTGATGGTGACCGGTTAGGAAGACGAATGCCAACCCGAGGGAGAGGGTGAAGGGAACGGACAGACAGACCTGGTCTCTGTGTGACAAAACGCCTGGGGGCACTGCCGCCTCCAGGCTGACTTTCCATAACAGTCTGTGCAACATAAGAAACAATTTCATGAAAATAGTGAAAAACTATGAAAAGTTATAATGCAATCTTATTAACAAAAACGTAATAAATCTTAAATTGGTCAAGCTCCCAGATATCAGGTGAGGACATATTCGGGAATACTACCTGGTACCAGCTACTGGTGCAAAAGATTCATCATACAAACATAACCTTGGACTTAACAGGTACTGTGGTCCGGTCACAAGAAGTGACAGTCTGTCATTGATAAAGTACTGGCAGACACTTTTGTTAAGGTGAATAAAGGAATGTGTTTGCTCTTTTCTCACCTTTTCAGTAGTCAGATCATAGGTTTCAGATGGTTGTTGCATTGTGCTTCTCAAATCAGCATCTTGGACACTCAAGTGATCTCTCCTCAACAATGATGCCACCTGGTGGAATGACTGTTGAAAAGCAATGTATGAAAGTTAAGACTGGAAGATGGTCTGATTCTTATGGCATTCGACAAATGACACAGCTTTTGTGCTATTGTACACAATAATTACAATTGGGATTGTGACAGATGGGAGAAATGATGTATAAGTACATGCCTTCATCCTGTGTGACAGCGCTTTATCCAAAAGCCTCTTTCGAGCTGCCAGCATTGAATTGGTGGCTGGAGAAGGTGTGACCCTCCTCCTCATGAATGCTCCAGAAGCTGTTAGAGTGGAAGACGCAGTGCCTGTCTCTGCCCTTGTTACAGTGGACTGGGGACTTCTTCGTTGGCTGTTCTGTGCAAGGGAGGTGACACTAACAATCTGGATGTCATTTTCTTCCTTATCTCCCTCATGTTGCTGTTCTGGCCTGCTGCCTCCACTGGTCTCCCCAGACCCAGATGGCTTTGCACCAGTATCCGGATTTGTGGAAGTCTGTTTGGCAAAGTTTGCAGCTGCTGTAAAGCCAGCATGGTGAGATGCCTCCCGCAGAAGGTTTTGGAGATGAATGTTACTCCAGCTCTCTTGCATTGCTCCGGCTCGAGGCTGCACATGTGCTGGTGATGTGCTGCTTCCAGCCTCCACAGGTCTGACCCTCCCTGGCGGCCTCCCTTGAAACTCCCTCAGGAACAGGTAGATGGCCTGGGCAGACACCTTGATGTTCTCCAGCTCCAGCACAGCTTTGATCTTACGGAAACTCAGACCAGCCTTCCGCAGCTCCACCACTTTGTGTTTGGCGGCATCGTCCAGCCGGCCCATGGTCTCTCACTCCAGAGGAACTCTGAGTTTGGCTGTTAATCTCTAGAAGATTAATAAAATAAAAAATCTGTAAATAACAATTGGTAAACAGTGTGACTATAGGTGCTGCCCCTGTGGACGTCTTCTAGTATGTGAAAACACCAGTAATGCAGCAGTGTATTGCTGCCACCATTACAAAACAATCAGGTCACTTTGTCACGGGATTCTTATTAGGTTATAACAAGATTTTTTTCAGATTTTGGCCCTTTGTAACAAGAAACTTGTCTCGTTTCACAACATATTACTTTATCGTGTTATATCAAGAAGCACTCTTAAAGTTATTATACAGTGCCAACGTATCTCAGTAGAACAAAACACTTAAAAAATGTATACTGATCCACACATGTAAAAACTATATATTCATAAATATACTTTTAGCTAGATTAAAAAATAGTTATACAGGATTTGTGATCAATATTTGTCGTGGTGGTGGGAGGAATACGCTGCAGCAACATGGCATTAAGTTCGTCTGTAACTAACAGATGTTAGCAGAGCTAGTTAGCTATAGCTATAGCTATAGCTAGCACAGTACCGTTCAAAAGTGAAGCGCTCACCTTGCGAAACCACGTCGGCAAGAGGGAAGTTCGATTGGTGTTTCCTATTCGGTTAAATTATTTCACGTACCATGATGAAACACTTCGTCTTTGCATAGCTACGATATAGTCATACACATAACGTTACACTCACATTTTTATCGTCAACAACATAAATAAACAAATGAGTTGTAAGTGGCGCTCAGGTGGATACGTCACTTCCCCTTTGTCGTCATCACCGAGCGACGTTTTCTCAGGCCGCAAGTGGTTGAAGCGAAATCACCTCGTTTGAAAGATATGTAAGTTTAGCCTTTTATTCAGTTGCAATCAAGCTAGTTTAAATTCCAGTGTATATTTTATAATATACGAAAAAAATGCGTCACATTTTAAAGTTTGTGAACTTCATGAGTAGAGTAGTAAGCGATAAAAAGCAGTCCCCGGTGGCTACCTCCTCCTTGTTTTGAGGAGTCAGTTGAATGAAATCAATGGCGGCGGATTTCTATCCGAGAGCACCGTTGTTGGCAGTAAAGTTTACTAGTCCGATATGTTTCAGTGATAACGGTAGTAATATTAAACTTTACACGCACTCCCAGTAGGCCTACAATAATATTAAAGTCGAGGAATCATGTAATTTTTGCAAGATTGAGGCGGTTTACCTCCGATTTGCTCAGTATGTGTTACGGTTTGTGTTTACTCTCAGCTAGAAGTTCACACTCTTAATAACTTAGTTTCTTCGATCACTTACTCCCCTTTGGTTTTTAAGTCCTTTAATGGATTTATTTCCACAAGCACATTGCTGGATCATGTTCATGTGTTACATTAGTTACACAGTAAAACAATATTTGATTAGTAGAGAAAAAACAGACAATTGGTGGCCAACTATTTTGATAATGACTAATCATTTTAGTAATTTATCTGCCAAAAATCTCATTTATTGTTGGTTCCAACTTCTCAAAGGTTTTGCTTATTTTTTCTGAAGCAAATCCTGTTGGGCTCTGGGGAAGTTATTGACAGATTGATTGACGCTGAAAATAATTGTTGCAGCCCCTTGCCATTCTCAACGTATATGATCTCAAAGTAACAGCAGCTTGCCTCTGACTTTAGGGCACCATCACCCACAAAGCGGAAGGAGGAGGAAAAAACAAAAGACAGAGGCAAGGAAAAGACTGGAACCAAGGACGGAGACAAAGAGAGAGGACGGGACAAAGTAAGGAAACGCCGCAGTGCTTCTACTGGCAGCAGCAGTAGCAGGTTTGTTTTCTAAGTTACCTCTTTGTAATACTATTTGTGTTCATGCTAGTGACAAAATCAGTCTTAAGACTAATATTAGTCTAGTATTTTCTAACCTAACATGTTTTTCTTTGCTTTGACTAGGTCCAGATCTAGCTCTACTTCAAGCAGCAGCTCTGGTTCCAGCTCCGGTTCCTCAAGTGGATCAAGCTCATCTGGTTCCAGCCGCTCTGGTTCTTCAAGCTCTCGTTCCTCCTCCTCTTCCAGCTCCTCGGGCTCCCCCAGCCCCAGCCGTAGACGCCATGACAACCGCCGGCGCTCCCGCTCAGCGTAAGTCCCTTCATCTAATGCAGTGATACAATATTTATACACTGTGGTGTCTTGTATTTTCACTTGTTTGAGTCATGATGAAGGTAGTCAATGTTTCGTTTGTGATTCTGCAGGTCCAAAACACAGAAGAGGGGAGATGATAAGGAGCGAAGGAAAAGAAGCCCAAGCCCCAAACCAACTAAAGTTCACTTAGGGCGGCTGACCAGGAATGTCACCAAGGTTGGCTGAGAAATTGTTAAGCTTTAGCTCAGACCAAAATGGAATTGTATAAAGTGAAAAAGAATAAAGCAAGAATCTTTGAGGTGGTGTTATTATTATTATTATTATTATTATTATTATCATCATGATTATGGTCCAGTAAACAGGCTTTTTAAACAGATTATTTTGTGCATCAACAATAACAACATTCCTCCACAGATAATCAACGTTTTCTGTTAACATGGTTCTGATAAGCATTTTGTATGTCTTTTTTGCACAGGACCACATCCAGGAGATCTTTGCCACTTATGGAAAAATCAAAATGGTCGAAATGCCAATGGACAGGCACCACCCACACCTGTCCAGGGGCTACGCTTACGTGGAGTTTGAAACTCCTGATGAGGCCCAGAAAGCCCTTAAACACATGGATGGAGGTAGGCCAGAGTGTTTGTTTCAGTGCCTCTGTAATCGCAGGATTACTCTGTGCATACGTGTTGGATAACTTTCTGTGATGACTTTGTTATTGGTAGGTCAGATTGACGGACAGGAAATCACTGCGTCTGCCGTGCTGGCTCAACGAGTCCGTCCTCCACCTCGTAGACCTTCTCCTCCTCGCAGAATGCCGCCACCACCACCTATGTGGCGTCGCAGTCCACCACGCATGAGGAGAAGGTACATTTGAATGAGTTTCAATCATTAACTATGTCCATCTGCATTTGATTTCACACGACTACTGTTGTGTATTATGTAAACATATGTTCTTTGGTTCAGACCATTACGTCTGCTCATTCTTCCTGCCTTCGCACCAGAAGAGTTTAAAAAATGTTTTTGTCCTTGCAGGTCCCGCTCCCCGAGGAGGCGGTCTCCAGCGCGCCGCCGCTCTCGCTCCAGATCTCCCGGTCGCAGGCGTCACCGCTCTCGTTCCAGCTCTAACTCCTCCAGATAGACGAGTTCCCTGCCTCCTCATATCAAGTGATCTCTTAGATACTCTGACACCAGCTGGAGTTCCTGCTTTCCCAGACCTTATGGACTCACCAGAAATAAAATCATCTGCGTTGTAGCCAACATAAACATCTCCCAGCATGTAGAAAGCGGAAGGTTTTCTTTAAATTTTTTTCTGGTAATGTGAGTTTCTTTTCATGTTTTGTTAAGTTGATCCTAAAAATCTGCCTCAGTATTTCTGTTGTGTTTCAAGCTGAGTTTGCGCTTGACTGAGATCTACAAATATTTCTTTTAAAGTGTGACTTCTTTTTACCTTGTACTGAATTTTTAGACATTTTGAAAAATAAAAACGCTGAAACAGTTACACTATGTGAGTTCAGTTTGTAACGCTCAGCTCAAGATTCTGAAAGGCCTTATGTAATCTTTGGAGAACATATTAATGTTTAATGTGTCTGTCATACATTTGAATGAATATGAACCAAAAAGATACACAGCAATGTGCTCACAATTCAGCAACAACACTTGGCAATCACATTTGCTCCATAATCCTCTAATGTGTGTGCTCTTACAGAGTGACCAGTAGATTGCTGCAGACTGCTTCCTCACTGCAGCTGTATCAGCATGTTCCTCTTTCTAAGCATCATTTACTAGATAGAGACATGAGATCTGGGGAAATGGCACACATTTTCTTAGAGCATTCACTTATATGAATGTTCTTGATTTGTGACAGGCAAGACTAAAGGAATGTTTAGCACAAAAAAACATCTCAATGTATCCTCATAATACATTTTAGAAGGGCAGTGACAGCTATAACTACTGTAGATAGATGCATGTCATGTAGGTTATACTGTAAAATCACTGTGGAACACTACAGAGGGTGGACACAATAACAGGAATACAATATAGATACAATGCAATTCATAAACCCTTTCAATACTGTTTAGATTATTGGAGGGTATTTAATAATATTGCATGTCCTCCTCCAGTGCAGACTTCTGGCTGTCTGAGGGGCAGGTGCAAAAAAACAGCACCAACTGCATGCGGTGTAAACCTACACAGGTGATTTTACTTATTTTGGCTGATTACACCTAATTGGTAAACGCTTGTGACCTCACACAAATCCCAACGTAGCCCCGCCCACCTTCAACCTGAGCACAGGTCTAATCAGCCACAAGTGAAAACACCTGGGTGTGAAATTGTTTTGGCCTAAATTTGACAGGGAAAAAAATCTATTAAAATGGCAGGAATTGAGTAGTAACCTCCACCACAGTTACATAACAGGCAGACCATAATGATTGAGTTTGGTGGTGGCTTGTAAAATTTCTTTAGATGGATGGGGTAGGCCTACTGCTGGGGCAAAGTTTTGACTTAGTTATGACTTCAGTATTTCCTAAATCCTGACTATGGCCCAGAGTGAGTTCACAACATCCAGCACAACATTTCTAACATTTATATATCAAGGATACATTGCAGTAAAGGCGGGTTTGTGTTTAAATGAAAAATATGCTATTCCACGAACCGCGTTTGTTTAGGCCGTTAATCTATCTGCGAAGGGAAAAAAAAACACTTGATCAGGTAAAACATCTGTTAAATATGTCCAGGCTCTAAAGTAGTGAAGGAGGCAGAGAGGGTAAATGTGGGTGTATTCATTGTCTGTCTAGGAGTGTCTGAGTCCTGACGTTTCCTTATACCATTATGACCGCTGGGGGTCTCACTCTAGAGAGAGACAGAGAGATGAATAAAATGCATTTATTGTTGTATCTATATGGGTTTTTAGAACATCTACACTAGACTGATCATGCTCCACTATTCAGCCGCCCTCCACCTATTGTTAACATCCTTAGTTGTTGTTTAGGCGCGCTGCGGCGTGCTTTTACAATTTCAGTCCCCGCGCGCTCGGCTGCAATCTTACTTTCGATGCATGAGAGTTTGAGGTTTTCAGCCGCTGAGCAGGCATCTGAGCAGAATCATTTGCATTATGGCTTCGGATCAAGAAAAGAACAGACAGCGTGTGAAACAGCTTCTGGGGAAACCTGGGAATGGAAACTGTGCCGACTGCGGAGCTGCAGGTAGGCTGGAGGGGAGTCACTGATAGATGCTGGACACATTTTAGAGACCCATCTTTTTCCTACTTCAGTCCGTTTGTGTATAGCCTACATTCTTTGACTCTCCTACTTCTTTGTCATTCCTGTGGGTTACAAGCTACAAATAATTAACTGTACCGCCTTTTCACTGCGTGTCTCCAGTTCTTTTTCGCGGTAGAGTAAAGGTCGTTTAGTTTCTCAGACAGTCACGATGTGGTCTGTTTTATATTATGAAATATAAAACAGTTGACATAATGGAGATCCTCACACAGGCGAGCAACGAGGAGGACTCTGATAAAAGAGCAACTAAATAATGTACAAGCCTTTTAAAACCAGCTGTATTTATTTAATAGGCTTCTATCGGTTTTCATAGATAACTTTATGAATAAGTAACACATGTAGACCTATGTGTTTTTTATTTCAACTTAGGGCTCAGTCTTCCAAAATATATTTAATATGAATCATATTCTTTGGTGGGGTGTCTTTTTCAGATGTATTTTGTGTTGGTTGAGGGGTCAAATGTGTAATCGTCTTTCCTTTTGCAAGTACAAGTTCACACACCCTGATGGTCACACCTAGTTGGTATGCACTTATCAAATCTGCACTTCAGTACATGAGCAAACAGGTGTGGTTTGTGAAAAAGGCTCATTTATAGAGTTAAAGTCACCAAGATCTAGTCTAGTTTGTTGAACGTATTCTCTTAATACTTGCTGTTGCTCCCTGTTCTCAAGTGCAAGCTTTTCTAATTAGGCTACTGTTGAAATATTGAAGCTCCAGTGTGAAATGCCATGAGCTCATAAATATATTAGAGCATTTATCATCTCTCTCCAAGTCTATTCCTCCAGGTCTCTTAACTGATGCTCATATTTAGGGCTGCAAATGAAGGTTATTTTCATTATCGATTAATGTGATGATTATTTTTCTGATTTAATAGTCTATGACATGTCAAAAAATTGTGAAAAAATACCCACCCTAACTGCCCAGAGCCCAATGTGAAGTCTTAAATGTCCTGTTTTGTTCAAACAAAGATGTTTTTAGTTTAAAGTGAATTGTGACAATGAAAAGCAGCATTTGGGAATCTGGAGCCAGAGAATGTTTGGCAACGTCTTACTATTTTTGCTTGAAAAAAGAAATGACTGACCAATTACCAAAATAGTTGCAGATTATTTTTCTGTCGATTGACTAATCGGTTAATCAACTGTACTGATTTTAAGGTGCTTCATGCATTGTTATGTTGTATGTTCTGTATGTTGTATCTCTCTTCCATGCCAAATGTGCTTTCACCTTCTATCTGCTAACTGGCTGTCTGGGAGTGGCTAACACCATCAGCCTCTTGTCTCTTGCGTACAGATGCACAGTCTTACATGTGTGCAGCTTTGTGATTATGCACAAGGAAGTCATAGCATTTTTTTATTTTGTCGTCATGCTATTTTTGGAGTGTGTGTTCACTTGGTCTTCATTACCAATGGTTGAAGGGCTGCAGCACGCTGATACAAACTACTTGACACTGCCCCAGTTCCCTGGCTCAGTTACAAAATAACCACCACGGCAGCTGTAATCTCACCTTGCACTGATGAGAGTAATGATTCTGAAAATGAGATTTTGAAGTGTAGGAGGAGCTGTGTGTATGTGTAGCCATTCACACATTTGCTCTGTGTCTGCTCACAGACCTGAATTTAAATGGATTAGTGTACTGTATCTTGTCATAACAAAATAATAGGTCTTGTTATTTACTCCTTGGCTTTAAAAAAGAAAAAGAAGGGGGGAAAAAAGCAGTGGATTGATTAAGAAATTCTGTGAAATTGATGCTTGCCACGCTGCACCACTCTTTGCACTTGTCTCCCTTCAAAGAAATGTTTGTACTGTGCTATATTCTGACCTTTCACTGAACTTTTTGAGAACAAGACAAAATGCCATGAGCGCTGAACCATAATTGGGTGACTCGTTCCAAAAGACGAAGTCAGTTAAGTCAGCACATGTTTTTTGGTGCAGAGGTGTTGGAGGTAGTAGTGACTCGTATACATTGTATGCAAAAAAAGTGTGAATGCAATGTGTGAATGCCATATTGCACACACTATATAGTACACTGTATCTGTGAATTTCCAATATTCATAAAAATGTTCAGTCAAAACCTTGTACCTCCAATTTATAGATTTTTATAGTTTAATTGCATGCATGTCATGTTAAACACATACACATATATATATATATATATATATATAAATGGATGGATATATGTATTTATAGTGTAGGTATAATAATATGCCTGCCTCTGAGAAAAGATAATATAAAACTTTATTCGCCCCAAAGGAAATTTTTGAAGATGGTTCACCATTTCTAAGCATGCTGAGTTGCAGTAACAAAGTGCAGTAAATGTGGGCTGCTGTTGTGTAAATACTGTATTAAGGGAGACATTTTGTAGTGTTCAGACACATTTGAGTCTGTGTCTGTGTGTCTCTCTCTCTGTGGGTGTGTGGGTGTGGGTGGGCAGAAATAGCATCTATGAAACACTACCCTGCCGGGGTGATTCAAGGTGAGCCCTCAGTGGTGCCGAGTCGACTCTCTCACTACTGCCACCACAAGGAAACAGCCAGTCTGCCCTCACGCAGACCTAAATAAAATCCAAATCTTGACTGACATAATTTTCATCCAAATATTGATCATCTGTGAAACTGGGAGAGGATTGTATGGTCATTCTGAGGATGTGGACTGAGGTGGTAAATCTAGGTCACTTGGGTGATCTGCTTCCTATATGGGCTGACGTACGTGAGCACACTTTAAAAATGTATTCTTTTTTTAGATGCAAAGACAAATGACTTTGTATTGAGTGGGTCGCCAGCATGTATTAAAAACAGAGACGGAGAGTGAGGAAGGAAGACGGACAGAAAACAAACAAATTTTCTCACTCTGTCTCGTTCTGTCGGTCTCCTCCAGGATCTGAAGGACTCACAACCCCATAGTCTCTCCGTGTTCCTTCTCTCTGTCATCATTACCCTCAATCTTACTTGCCTTACATCCTGTGTCAGATTTCTATCCATACCAGTTCCTGCTCTTTTCTGTCTCGGTGCGATAGTTCTGTCTGCCTGTAATAATGTGTCAACCACTGTTTTGGTTGTCTGCCTGTAATAATGTGTCAACCACTGTTTTGGTTGTCTGCCTGTAATAATGTGTCAACCACTGTTTTGGTTGTTTGTTGTTCACTATGGTCAACCTGCTTCGAGTACAGCTGAGCCATCAGTGTCTGTTATAAGGAAGTTCAGAAATGTGTCAGTGTGCTCAGTTATCTTGAATGCTTTAAATGGTTTCTGTGTGCATCTACACGTGTCTTTATGCTGCGTTGCAGATCCGGAGTGGGCATCCTACACCCTGGGCGTGTTTGTGTGTCACAGCTGCTCAGGCCTCCATAGAAACATTGCTCAGATCAGCAAGGTGAAATCTATCCTGCTGGATCCGTGGAGCTCCTCTGAGGTGGAGGTGAGAACTCCTGTCTGTTGTGAATGTTAAGTGTCGAAGGATTTTATTTTATTTATTCATACAAATCCTGAACAAGAAAGCCCTGTGTTTTGTAAGAGAAGACCAGCCATCGATTATAGTCTGAAACTTGGCTTGAAGAAACGTCTGCAGCCTCTGGCCTCGCCCTCACCCAGCCCACCCTGCTCCACTGTGAGCAGCTCTCCCTGCCTGCCGCTCCGCCCCTGCATCCCTGCTTGGAAGAATAAGACAAGTCATCCGTCTCAATTCAGCCTAGCCTGAGAGGCATGAGCCAGCAGCTGGCAGATACAACCAATATCTTTGTGTATGTGTGTGAGGGTGTTGGTGTGTGTGCTGCAGACTTTAAGACTCACTTTAAAAACAGGTTGATTTCACAGTGAAAATATCAAGAATGAGGTCAAAAGAATGTTTTCATACATCTAGTCCAGCCAGATTAACCGTATCATGCTGCTCTCCACTCTGAGTGCTCGTGTGAATGTGTGCAACAAAGGAAGGTTTGTGCTGTTTTGTCATTAGCTCTTTCTCTCTCTGTCTCCCTTTCTTTCTTTCTTTTACTTGATTTGTGTGTGTGTGCGTCATCTGTAGTTTCCTAGCTGTGTGCTAATGCATGCTGAGCAGTAAATACAGAGGCACTGTATTATACACACAGATCTCTTACAAACATCCAATGTTTCTCTTCCTTCCCCTCTGCAGTTTATAGACTCTGTGGGTAACAATGCTGCCAAGGCCAAATTTGAACAGATAGTTCCTGCCTTCTACTACCGTCCCACATACAAAGACTGCACGTAAGTGATGTGTCTTCCTCCGCCCTCCTTATTGTCTGATCCAGGTGTTTCTGCCACCTCCATACCTCAAATTTAAGCATGATTAGCACATAGCTGCAGCACTGATGGATACTGTATAAACATTTCTTTTGAACTGCCATGACTTTGTAAACACCAGGTTTGTTCAAATGTTAAAGGTGTAGTCAATAATACATGCCACTTAAAGTAAAGTAAAATCTAGTATAAACAGTAATAAATGCTGATGTTACCTACTTCTTACCATAACAAATTTAATGCCACTCTGCATCAGTTACTGACGTTTTCAGCCTGTCCTCCATAAACAAAATTGCAAACCTTTGCTGATATATATTGTGGTTATTGTCTGCAAAGAGACAGTAAAATATTACTGATATCATCTTTTAAGACCGCAATTATTGATCACACTGATGGATGCATTCATTAACATAGGGGCAAGAAGTGGTTTTGATCACCAGGCTGACATGCAGAAACTCCTCAGTGGTAAGAACGGCAAGTTCCTGTACTATGAAAAGGAAGCAACAGTTTGGTACAGGGGTTTCTTCTTAACCGTCCAGTGACATAAATAACAATACGTAAGAACAAAACACTGAGCTGTGAAGTTTATTTTGGAGTGGACCTGTGTTGTGTTTACGAGGGGTGAGACCGTACAAAGGAGATGATGATTGGATAAAGAAGAGAGAAAAAGGCAAATCCATTAAGTGTGAAGGGCTTTGAGCACAAATCCATAACATTAAATACTGTGATGCTGATCTGTTGAAAGCGACATAGCATATGAGGTGTCTCGCATGCTGAAGATGCACGCACGTGCAAGGCGTTTGTTTATGCATGATGCTTTGTGAATGTTACAGACAAATGCTAAGGGAACAGAAAGAGTCCAGAGAAATTAGTCTAAAGATGGATATGAGAGCTGAAAGAAGAGCACGAGTCGTATAATCCATATCATGATAGATGGAGGACAAGGCAAGTGATCACTACGAGAAGATGAGCCAAGTAATATTTGATTGCTGTTGTTCAGAGTTAGCATTAAATGTAGCTCGGAGGCTCCACATCCATGTAAATTAATGAGAAGTCTCCAACAAATTAACAACACCAACTGTTCTGCAGGCTCCTGCGGGAACAATGGATCCGAGCCAAGTACGACAGGAAGGAGTTTGTGTGTGTGGAGAAGCAGGAGCCGTACTCGGCAGGTAGGAATGAAATGCGTCTCTGTACAGTTACGCGCACCAACACATTATACTTACTTCTTGCTTGCTCGGGAAAACAAGTAATTGTCTATGTCTCACACAGCACCACCTATTCAGCACTGAATGAATACTCAGCAGGGAAACGGCATCATCCATTTATCATTATACCAACATTCTTGGGTGAAACAGCTGATGAAATCCAAGATAAAGAGTGAAAGAGGACAGGAATGGAGGCCTCATCTCGCACCCCACTTTGCTGCCTCCACTTAAAGGAGTAGTTCAATATCTTGGGAAAATATAGGGTTTACAAGTAAGCTTTAAAGGTATTGAAAGACATTTTTTTTCCACCTTGAACAGAGCCAGGCTAGCTGTTTCCCCTTGCTTCCAATCCAAACCACGTCCTGACTCCAGCTCTGTACTTAACACACAGAAACGAGACTGACTGTTCCTCTTGTTGTTGCCTGCTAATGGCATTACACTGTCAAAGGGTGTAATAATAAAGAACTCATGACCCAGTAGGCACCATTGCCCACTGCTCATTTACATGGCCCAGCCCAATTAGCCCGCCAGTCGGATTGCCTGACTGGTCATTAGGTAGTCTGGCAGATAGATGGTGTGTCAGCATGGCTTATGTTGCGGAGACAATGAGGGCTGGTCATCAAGGGAAGAAAATTGCCCTGCTGTTCTCCTTGAGCTCCTCATATGTCCTCCTTTTTTTACTCTGCCCTACCTTCATGTTTTTTTCTTATCTAAATCAACCTCTCTTTCTGCCTAACTACAATATGTCTCACCCTCAATATGTCTCAGCTCAGTTCCTCACTAAATGTCTATTAAACTTTATCTCTGTCTTTGGTGCTGAATCATGTGCCCGCGTGTGTCACGAATGACAAATGTCTCTTGGCTAATTGCCCGGTGTAGCCTCATTAAAAGAGAGAAAGTGACACCAACCTGACTGCTAATCAGACTCAGCTTATCAATAATGGATGCCCCGCCTCCCAAACTCACTGGCAACGAGTGTGCAGATGCTAAGATTGGGCCATTATGGTCTCCAAGATTCTAGAATCTTATCTATAATATACAATTCTAAGATTGGGCCATTATGGTCTCCCAAGATTCTAGAATTTTGAAACTGTATCCATGGTGAAGGCAAGAGATTGACCTTTGACTACAATCCATGTATAGTGAGTTAAAGTATTTCAAATATTACTCAGCTGAAAGAAACCCCACATCCAGTGTTTTGACCACTAGTTTAAAACAAGCGTACACCGTACACTACAAAACAATTGGCAACATTTCACTTAAACTCCTCCTTTTTAGCATTTAGAAGCAGTATATAGCAGTTTATAACACACTATAATGTAGTTGTAAGGAGATATTAGGACAGTTTTAAGTGTTTATTAATGCACAGTATTTGTCAACAATAATAACTTCTTTCAAGATATATTTTATATTATTACAACTGTTTTACTCTATTGTCATTATCTGTTTAAACCCCAGCTCCCACTTATGGTTGCCCACAGGTTGTCGACTAATACATTAATAAACATGGCTTACTAGGACTTCTAAATGTAAGGGGACCATCATTAAAGGATAGATCCACTGTTTTTTAGCCTGCACCATATCAAGTTATTCACATCATTTATAATCATGCAGGACAACTTCATAGATACATTTTGAGAAACACTGTTCTGCTGCAGCTTCTTACGAGGCTTCAGCACAGTCTAAGGGGAAACGGAAAGCTGTCAGTGTAGTCAGATATGTCTATGTGATCTATATTTTCTGCTGATAAAAAATGATGGTTACCAACTACACTTTCTATCAGGTTTTATTGACTATTACCATTTGTAACTTCTGTGCCGGAAACAGGAAGTTGCAAATAAAGTCAGTTTAACCTGACATGGTTTGTGGCCATTTTTGGTAGAATATTTAAAATGTGTTACTCCACACCTCCCCCCTGTGTCATTTCTTTAGCCACACTGTCAAGTTCACACAAAAGCTCCAAGTTCACAATCTATAGTTACCATGATGAGGAAGCAGATTTTGATGTCTAAAATCAACAGTTCCCCTTTAACTAAAGCCGTGCTAAGTTCTCACAGGGTTACAATTGAGCAACCTCTTGCACTTGCAGTTAAAACATCATTGGGTAGTTTTAAGAAGTGACTTCACTGTGAATTGAAAAAGCTAAAACACAGCCTGAAATTTCTCAAACTGCTTGGTGCCGTTTCAAAAAGAAAAAGCAAAATCTCACTTTAAGGTAGACGAGATAAAGCGCTATTAACGGAGTCTCATGACTGTCAAACTCTTGCTCTCTGTGTCTCTCTGTCTCCCTGCCTCTCTGTCAATGGCCTCTTGTGTTGTGCTGTGCAGAGGTTTAGGAACATGTGGCTATGTGTCTGTGCCATGGAGGAAGAATGGCCTCTTTTGTGTACAAGTATTCTATACAACATTGCTCTTCGATTTCAGGCCAGGAGAAACTAGCAGCGATCTGCAGAGGACCTGAAGAAAGACAGATGCTGTCATCCAAAACATGCTTTGCTCTCCCAAGTGTTTGCAAAGCTTTGACACCCCGTTGTAACAGTGAATGAATTCACTTCTTCTCCTCTGCTGTGTTATGTTCTTGTGGACAGTCTGACCCTCCTCCTCTCAGCGGTGGAACAAAACTTTTGGGCTCATGAATAATTGATGAAGCCATTGCTCAACCAGATGTTTTATTGCTGTCTGTGGCACACACCCTGATGACTTTATTGCTGTACAAAGAAGCAAGGAACTGAAGCAAAGGAAGGGACAAAGTGATGGAAAGAGGGAGACAGTAGGTGCAGGTGGACCAGCAGACAAACAGTCTGTGTTTCTTCATTTCAGATCCATTTCCCAGAGGAAAGTGGCAACTGAGATATCATTTTCTCTCAAAATTTCTCTCTGTTCTTTGCTTTTTATTGCATTGCACTTTTAGCTCATTGCATACCAGCATTTGACTGAGGCACTTACAATGGAAATGCTTTTCTTGTACGGTTGGTTGCAGGGGAAGTGGTTTATCAGTTGTCTCCAATATAGTCTGCTATTTTAGATATTTCCATGTAATCACAAGAAAACTGTTAAGTGCTATTTATGTGAGTTTGTGAGTTGGCATCACAGGGGTTTATTAATGTTATATTTCTTATACCTTTTTTATAAATGCCACCCGCATTAAAATTGTGGAACTAAAGTTAGTTAAAAAAATCTAAAAAAATCTAAAAAGATGCTAATTGCTTCAAAAAATTAACTAAAACAAAACTAAAATTAAAAAAGTGGTAAAAGTCTCTTAATACAAATAAAAATAACACAATGACCAATGGCTAAAAGTAGGCCCTGTGGCTGTGCAAACAAGTGTTCTTACTTGAATCTGCCAACACTTTCTTAAAAAAAATTAAATTGTGCACCTCAAATTGAAGAAAGATCCAGATTATTATAGTATTAGAAATCCAGTTCTCAGATATTTGGAGAAAAATAACCAATTCAGGTCTTTTTCTGTTGAATAATGCTGATTTCTGGAAGTGCATTTACGTGTGTGTTGGCCGGGTGTGCTTAGGGGCAATGACAATGCACTTCTTCCTGCAGTGCTGTTTCTGTTGGCTCACAGTGGGTATGAGCAGAGAGGCCAGTGTCAGGAACAGAGCCAACAAGGGGTGTGTGTGTGTGTGTGTGTGTGTGTGAGAGAACGAGTTTATTTCAGTGATGTTCAGGCTTGTAGAGGAAGCCATCAGTTGAAGCTGAATTATTTATGTGTAGTAAAAGCAGAGGTGCCGCTGAGCTGCTTGGAATGTGACCACATAAGCTAAAAGTGCGCACACACACGAACACACGCACAAAGTCACCAATATTAAAGGTCTTTGTTAATGCAGGAGTTTTCAGTGGTCTGCACCAGCACTGTTTCTTGGTCTGTGTCCTGGGTAATATTACATGGTTAAAGATCTCTCAAACTCTTGGTAACCACTGTTTCATAAAGTAATGTAAAACTACTGTTTTAGTGCACTCACAGTGTACTGGATGAATGGGCACAAGGGAAGGTTTTATAATTATAAGCAATACATAAGCAACACACACATTTACCAAGAAAATGATGTGGGGTTAATTCAAGTGAAGGAAGTCTGCCTAGCACCAAATGGCAGACAGACACAGTTAGCGACTATGTGGTAAATATATTGGAGCTTTTAGCAACTGAAGAGCCAGATATTTTTCTCGGGAGTTGGAGACCAAAACAGGGCTAAAACAAGAGTGATTATTGGACTTACACTTTTTTGGGTGGCCAGAAACACAAATCCAAATACATGTTGCTCCGTCTCTACTACCTAACAGGTTTGCCATATCAACTTTATATGGTGATGATATGTCAGTGGTGTGTTTACAGCTTGTTCTGCTGCCCCCAACTGGCCAAAAAATCAACTCATGCAGCTTTAAGTTTATCAAAATAATAATCAAGTTTATCATAGCTTCATGTTCGCCTACAGTCACCATTTGTGAATTTCTCTTCTGTAGGAAAATTTCTCAGATTTTGGGGTATTTGCATTTAGTATTTTGTTAAAAGCCTGTCTTCCCTCTGTTTTCTCTCTCTGTATTCCTGCTCCGTGTCAATGGAACGGGATGGTTGTGCTCCCCTCCTGGCAGGCTACAGAGAGGGGTTTCTATGGAAACGAGGCAGAGACAACGGACAGTACCTCAGCCGAAAATTTATTCTGTCCGAACGGGAAGGTGTTTTGAAATACTTCAACAAACATGATGTGAGTGTTTTCTCCCTCTTTCTTTTTCTTAATCTGTATTCTTGACCTGCTGATCTCTGCCTTTTGTTAGTAGTAGTGGTGAGGAAAAAGAGCTGAATAGCTTTCATAGAACATGTCAACTGTGTATTAACTGATGTATAGAGTTAAGACTATACCATTTGACTATCTCTCTTCTAAACATGTATTTCCTCTCTGCAGGCCAGAGAGCCCAAAGCAATAATGAAGATCAACACTGTGAATGCCACTTTCCAGCCATCAAAAATCGGCACTGCCCACGGCCTGCAGATAACCTATTTGAAGGACAACAGCACTAGGAATATCTTTGTTTACCATGAGGATGGAAAGGTGAGGTGGTGTTTTTAGGTGGGGAAAAAAAGAGCAGGTGTGTGTCTGAGAATGCACGAAAAGGCATGTATGTCCCTCTAGTGGAAATGGTTTGTCATTACAAGTCAGTGTGCAGTTGGAAGTTTACTTGTATGATCCTTAATAGCTAAAGGCTCCACAACAACAACAACATAGAATAAGCTACTTCTTCCAAATGGAGCACATCTCTGATCTGCTTTTCAAATGGCATTTCTGGCCATTTAATCTAGTAATGGGTGTCGTGCGTAGTGCTGGAGGTAATTAGGGGCTATCAGGGCTGATGACGTGTGTGTGAGGAGATGATATTGCAGTAAGAGTCAGTCACCGACCTTCCTGATGTCCTCTCTTGAAGGAAATGGTGGACTGGTTCAATGGCATCAGAGCAGCCAGGTTTCACTACCTGCAGGTGGCTTTTCCTGGAGCTCCCAACTCCGATGTGAGTACATGAGCACGCGCACACACACACGCGCATACAAGGCCGTAGCTACAATTGAGGACACTGACTTTTGTTGACGTTCTTTATATATTTTCTTATTTTGGGAGTTTCGGGGGGGCATTACATTCTACAATTTATAAAAAAATAAATAAAAAATACAAGTATTTAATTGGCTGATTCAAGTATTTCCAGACTCAGTGTATATTGAAGTTAGTAAGTATTAAAAGATACACACCAGAATTTTCTTCCTAGCAATGTGGAGAAGGATTTGAAACACCATTAAGAACTAGATGTAAGAGGGAGGAAGGAAAAAAAAACTTACAGAAAAAATAATTGGAAAAGTTGAATAGTTACATAAAATGTGAAAAATCCAAATAATTAAAATATCTAGAGACTTTTAGTTTATCAGTGACTCAGTCTTTGCTCTTTGTCTAGTTGTTGCCAAAGCTAACCAGGAACTACGTAAAGGAGGGTTACATGGAGAAGACTGGTCCAAAGGTAATGCATTTTTCTGTTTTTTGTTTTTCTGCAACATTTGCGTTTATAGAATACTTTTCCACAACACGGTTTATAAGTTAAGGAAATATACAAAGCCTATGATAGCGCCTTGCAGAGCATGAAAGCCAAGTAATTTATTTGACATTTGTTGCTCTGTGATTTGAGCTGCTGCCACATGTTTGTCTCCTGTTTCTGCCCCACAGCACACAGAGGGCTTCAAGAAGAGATGGTTCACGATGGATGACAGGAGGCTCATGTACTTCAAAGATCCACTGGTATGAAAGCTGCAGTTACACACTGTGACCAGCAGATATTGCTATGCCGTTTTCTCTACTGTATATATCAGTCTCTCTGTCTATTTTGGAGGGGCAGTAATCTCAAAAACTCTATAAAATATTTCCCCCTTTTAGACAGATATTTGCTTTGTGGTTCTCAACATGCCAAAACAACAAAGTTTCCTTTGAAATGACACGTGTTTGTGTTCCTTAATGAAACTACAACTCGGTGTTCAACAACACTGAGTTGTAGTTTCATTCAAGATGATTAAACTGTATGTGTTTCTCCCTCTGCTTCCAGGATGCCTATGCACGAGGCGAGGTGTTCATTGGTGGTAAGGAAAACAGCTACACTGTGCTTCCCGGCCTCCCCCCAAACATTCAGGGCTACCATTGGCAGTTTGGAATCACCATCGTGACCCCAGACAGGAAGTTCCTATTTGCATGTGAGACTGAAGAGGATCAGAAAGACTGGATCGCTGCATTTCAGACTGTCATCAACAGACCAATGCTGCCTCAGGAGTATGCAGGTAAATTGAACACACAACTAAGTCAAGTCATTATTTAGCTCTTTTCTCTGTCAATTTCTGAGTCTGATAAATATTTTTTCCCGGTCTCTCTGCAGTGGAGGCCTATTTTAAGCACAAACCATGACTGTCTTAGTGTTTGAAGAACTGTTGGTGCCGGATGAGGAGTGGGGAGTGGAGCTGGAGGAAGAGAAGGACCTGAGATATGTACTTGATATCTCAAAATGTAAGCCTTTATAAAAACTTAAAAGGTGACAGAGAAAAGGACCTAAAGGTGAGACAGCTTCGACCACAGTTTACCATTCCCACAGTAGCTCCTTTACCTGCCATCCTGTGTAACCTCACCTACATTATGTGCCAGACCCATTTCTTAGGGAGTCAGAATCCCTCCTAAGCTCATGAATGTTAGGCTAACTCACTCATCTGTTATGTGACTTACATACTTGAAAGAGGTCAGTCATCCTGACCTGAATGTGCAGAAGTTACGTCAGTGACTTGTTTGTAGGAATCAGAATTGTTGCTGCTTAGATGTCGAAAGATGTGGTTCACTCTGTTCTCCATAACATAGTATTATAAATATATAAATACTTAGATTACTCCGACGTTTAATACAACTGAATTAACCTTGCATTTCAACTAAGTGTGCAAACTGTGCCAGTTATGTGCAGACTAAAACAAACACATTATCTGACACAGGACTGTAATGTATCAGTAAGAAGAAATAATACATACATGGTCTGCAGATATTCACACACATACTCACGTTTATTTCCATGTATGAGTACAATGGTATTTAATTCTCAATGTATTTATTTTTTTAACTGTCTAATTTGCTATACGCAGCTTGTAATGTTAAGCACTGCAGGTATAATAAGCTATTGCTTCTTTATACATATTCAAGTAGCTGAATGTCAACTGCTTTGTGTGAAGTTTTATCACATTTAAGAATTGGCACACATTCCTTTTGTCTCTTGTTTTTGTAAAACTGTATTATAAAAATTGTGATCGAATTTAGCATGTACTATCATGTGGTACAATTATTTATCCAGCAGAGGGAGACAAAGGAAAGGTTTTAAACTTATTTTGCCCCCCCCCACACAAAAACTCCAGGGGCCCCTTAACCTCATCAAACCAGTGACTGCAGGTATGCACATTAAAGTATTTGCGTACGTGCTGAAGAGAAAGGCATGAAGATGTTTTTGAGCAGTATTACAATGGGGCAGCGATCCCTTTTGTTCAAACTTAGAGCTGGGGTCAAGCAAACCATGTGAGCATGCATCTTCTGCTCAAGTGTCACTGAGCAAGACGTTAAATCTCCACCACACACTGTTGTGTAGCTCATGCTCTGAACTCACCGCGGAGTTGTGTAAGAGGAGAATTTGTCTAAGCGAATCTGAAATATGGTCACTATTAAAAGGGTAAAAGCCACATTACCTTCTCTTTTTATTGTAGTTAACTTTCGGTTACAAGAAAGAAGTTGCACATTGAAAAGTAGTAAAATCAATACATTACTCTGAACGTCAAGATTGGAAAAACGTACAGTAAAGACTGTACGGAGATATTCAGTTACTATGGTTTCTATGCCTAAGATGAAATCTGCCAAAGCAACAGTCATAAAACGAGGACTATGCTTCTTTTATGAAGAACAGGTTAAATACTGTTTATAAGAAACGTACTGGTCAATGTTTAAGAAAACATGGCACTATATACCCCATTTATATATATTCATGAATGGAAAATAAAAGCAAAACAAAGCAGGAAATAAAGCAGCCTACTAATGTTTGCACATTTGAATACATATAAAACATTCAAAATAAAGAGATACACATCTGTGTGTCATATACAATACTCTAGGTAACACTGTCAACATACTGTAGGTCTTTATTCCCCCAAATCCCACCCACGCTCTTATTAACCATCTAAAGTGCTATTCTCCTCGATCAAAACTGTTTTTTTTACATGCAGAAAAAAAGTATTTACATCATGTTTGTCAAAACCCCAGTGTGTACAGATTAAATACAGTATGTTTGACCATCTGTTTTTAAATCATTTCAAAACAAAGGAATATGTATATTATAAAGAAGAGAGGTTGCATTAGAGCTCTCCAAGACACAACATTGATCCTGTAATATTGGAAAAATCCCCAAAATGTGTTGAGGTCTGTTATCCATTGCACTGCCATGTTTCTGAAGGTTTGTTCAAACTATATACTTCATTTCTGCATCTTGCATGAATTCAAAAGAATTAAAAGAATCATTTATTGTGGCTAATGATGCTATTCTGTACTTCATGTCCTTGTATACAAAATAGCAACATCCATTTTCTTTTATGTTGAAGTAAAACATGTTCCCAAATATCCACAGCTGAATCATGGTAATGCTTAGATTGAGTTTATGCTGGTGAGCTAAACTGGCTGCAAAGAGCCTGTTGAATTACTGACATGGACACTGAACCATGGACAGAAGACACTATACATCTATTATATGAACATTCAACCGAAATGGCGACTGTCGCTAATGTTTTAAATGGATGTGAGAAATAAATGGCTTTAAAAGACATGTATCTTGTGTCTGCAAAAAAGACCATAAATCATGGTGTGATTAAATCCCTTCACAATAAAATAACCACACAAGGAAATGCAAAGATATTTGTTATGTGTCCGATTCATTGCTGGGGTTAAAATATTATGCAGCTACAGTTATGGAAGAAAATGTCCATTAATAGGTTAATAACTGAGGTGAGCAGCGCCTATCTTTGTCTTTTGCAAACCATAACCTGGGGCTACATTCACAGCTGCAGAAGGAGGTGGGTGAAGAAAAGCAGGACATACAAGATGGAGTAGGGCAGTGAGATGAGGGCGGGACGACAGATGGAGGTTGTACGGACGGAGAAGGGGAAGGTTTGAGAGTGGAGAAACAGAAGGACAAAAAAGGTTTATACCTCGCTGGACCTGACTCCTCATCTCTGATCGGGCCAGATATATAACACCTACTGTGTGAACATGAGTGATCCCCACACACACATAAATACACACGCGCACACGCACACAGATCCAGAGAATGACTAGGGCAGGCTTTAAGACCTGCAGCAGCTTGTGCTCTTCATCTCCTTGTTTACGTACTCCTGCAGCTTAAACTTCTCACTGGGATCCTTCAGAGACCGGTGCTTCAGCTCTCTGAGACAAAAGAGGATCGGATGAGGTTCAACAAAATGCCACCCACCATAAACACTACAAATGATCAGTTTATGCCTTAAGTTGGTCCAAAAACTAATTTAGGAACCTGTAATGTAAGCATGTGTGTTGTTTTTGAGCTAAAGGACAATTATTCGTCATATTTAAAAGCACTACATTTATTATTTTAAAATAAACTCTTTAAGTTCCCCTCCACTTATTATTCTTCCTTTACTTGGATGTTTGACCTTCACTGTGCAGAATGATGAATGTGCAGAGTTTGACACTTGAAGGCTATTTTCATATTCATCAGCTGAAGGGGGAAGTTATTACTTTGGAGGCCAATCGTGATCCAAAATGCAACTTACAGAAGTGCGATGTGGAAACCCGCAACCTCAAGCGCACAAACACTGAGAATGGACTTTACAGTGAAGGAGGAGACATCTCGTGACCAGTAGTTAAACTTTTGAAATGAAAAATATTTGCATATTAAAAGATAAAATGATTCTGGATTTTCCAATAACGGAGAAAGAGTAGATGTTATTTTAAGAAGTTTTAATGAGAAAATTTAACTTTAATGTGGCATTATTCCTAGCTTAGTATTTCTGTCTGGAGGGGAAAAGCTAGCAAGTTTGTTAAACTATTTTCAAGGTCAAAAATAAACTTTCACATTTAACAAATTAACAGTAAAAGGGCTGTCATATCTTCATGTTTGTAGTTAATATTTAGTTAATTGGACCAGTCCACAACACTTGCAGAGAGAATGGTACTCACTTAGCCACAGCAGTGAAAGCCAGCTCTACATTGAGACCTGACCTGGCGCTGGTCTCCATGAAGGGAACTCCGAACTCCTGCAGAGTCAAAGCAATGACAGTTATTGGAGATGTTCACTTACTTAACACTTTTCAACAGCTGCTGCTTCTCCGATACACTACAAAAATAAAAAAATCATGGCTGTTGGATAAAAATTATATAGAAGTTTACAGCAAAACTTCACAGCACAATAGGGAACTGGATAAATCCGGCTCGGATTTGATACATTTGCCTCCCAGCTTTTCCTCTGCAGGGGAATTTGTCTCAGCCCACAGTGATAATAACTGATGTGCATTTTCTCCTCCCAGGCTGAGTCTTAAGTTACTTAGAGGCACTTTATTGCTCCCACTTCTGGAGACAATCGCTTGGCTGTTTGCTATTTGTTTTGTGTGCCATACTGTGAAGCAACAGTCAGGGAGATCGATAAAAAGAAATGTTTTCTCCCAGTTTCAGTGCTTAGTGGTTGTATATGTAGCTGTGCTGAGGTACATCACAGAAACAAGGAGTATGAAACTGATTATGACTGATGAATGTTCTGCAGAGGGTCATGAAACTTTTATAGATGATGACACAGAAGGCAGGAATCTATATAATAAATATTCATTATCAAATGTTTATTATCCACAGGAGGGCGATACATCTGAGGTGTCTGGCCTTTCTTTGACTTATCCATCTTTCTGGTTTGCAGGCGCTACATTTTCCTCACAGCAGAAATAAATCTGTGAGATAAAGAGCAAGAGTGAAAATGAGAACTGATCTCTAGATAATCCCACCTTTCTGTAATATTCACAATCTTCTCATCTGCCATAGAAATTCAATCAGTCATACAAATACATTTGGAAAATTACATGAAAGGAGAAATCGCTGCCTTCATTGCTCACATATGAGGTCTTGATTTCAATAGAATTAAATGATGAGTTGAAAACGTTCTGGTTATGTAGGGCGGAGCTTCTCATTGTAGCAGCTGTGGCATCTGGACAGTGAACATTTTGCCCATATTTTTGTTTAATTTTTCTGAATAATTCACCTTTGCAAGCCTCTCGCCATCTTCTCTCTTCACCACCCTCTCATGAGTGGCATCAGCCTGGTGAGACAGGAAAAACAAGGTCACACAAATGCGAGGATCATGGACCAACATCAGCGCTAAAAGAACCCCACAACATCCACCCACCGTGGAGAACTACTCGCATATTTGTCCACAGTTTACATACAAGCCTTTCCTGGTTTTCAGGCCTGATGGCAGCTAAATGAGTCAAGATTGGCTCTCAGGGTGCTAATTAAAGGCTGAAACGAGACAGAGCTCCAAGGCAGCGACATCTGTTCTGTGTTCAGAAGGAAGGATGTGAATGGCAGATATAGAAAAACTGTGTAACAATCATTTTAGCAAATTAGCAGGCTGAGATATTGTCAGATGTGTGCTTGAAATAAACAAGACTAATTGTACATTTAGAAATAGGCAAATGATCGACTGGCTTCAAGTTGATTTGGTTCCTTTTTTTAATGAAGTTGTGCTTGAACATACACAATGCTTGATAGTGTGCATGTGTGTATTAGAGCTGTGTATCGTTGCCAATAAAGCACATGAGCTTTGGTACAGATACCAAACAACATTTTTTTTTACCTCACATTGAGGAACATGAAAATGTTTTTCCACAAGACCGTTTTAGATTCAATAAAAGAAGCCAAACTTCTTGAAGGATAAGGCTGGTGACATTCTATATTTTTGTTATTGTCAACAAATCCCATGAAAAGACCAAAATCAACAGAGTGTTAGTCCGTCTTTAAACACTTTCCGACTTCCCTACCCTGTCTGTGGCACTCTGCCCCAAGCCCATTGGTTTCTACTGAAGACATAAATCTTTAAAAACAGCTCACTAATATGTGCTTTCATTTTAAAAAAAGGCTAAATAATTTCCTAAAACAACAGGGCACTGTAGTTTTTAGCAAACGTTAGCGAGCAAGAGTTAGCAGTGTATTTGTTGGGGACTATTTTTAGCCGGGACTATTTTTAGCCGTGAATTAACACACATTTGGCTCTCTAGTGAGTATTTATGGGAGCAGGACGGTGTGTGTGGCATTGCCTCAAAAGGAGCTACAGTGCCCACGTTCACCGTCATGAAGGAACATGTCCCGAAGTGCAACAGGCTACTTTTTAGTAGGATCAATCCATTGTTGGTTTTGATAATTTCATGGGATCTGTTAACAAAATAAAAGATATTGCCAGACTTATTCCATAAATTCATCACTGTTTAATTTTGTCCTCATTTAAAGCTGCCATACCAGAACTCTGCCTAAATAAATTAGTATAAAATGATATTTAGGTACCAAAAATATTGTATAGTATTGAAGTTTGATACACAGCCCTAGTGTGCATGTATCTCGAGTACTTCTTTTTTCTTCCACTGTGTCTCTACCTACAGTCACAAATATTTCCCATAATGCCTTGCCTTGTTTCCAAGCAGCATGAGCACCACATCCTGTTGGGCGTACTCATGGATCTCAGTCAGCCATGCCTGGTAACAGTACAGGACAAAGAGACAAGAGAGAGAGGAGACAGAGCAGCTGTTAGACAAGCAGAAAGACATCATGAGTGTGAAAACCTTAAAAAGGAACAACCTGAGATGAGAGACAAGAAAGAGGAAACATGTAGTACACATAAAAAGGGAACCTTGTCTGGGACTTGACAAGGACGAGCCTGAGCATTAAATCTAATAACATGAATAAAAGGGAGAAGGAAAGTGAGAGCGACTACAGCATTTAAAATTTAGAAGAACATGGGTGAAGGAAGAAAAACAATGTTCGCAGACTAGACAGAGACAAAACTGAGGCAAGGACAAAGAGATAAAAGGGATAAAAACAAGAAATATAGAGTATATGAGAAAGAGAAATACAGAGAGAGAGAGAGTGTTACTCCTCACCACCATCAGTTTAATCACCTGTCTGCTCCATCCTGCTTTAACTACAGTATTTTCACAGGGGAAAGATAAAGCTTTACGGGGGAACAAACAGCACTTCTGACCGTATGAGCTCCGACAGCACCTGAACCATCCATTCACTGTTAGTGAGCATTTAATCAGCTCAGGCAGACACCTGCAAACCCCTCCTGCAGAAATAATATCCCTCATCTCAGCACAAAGCTTAATTGTACCCACAGTGTATTACTCCACATTGGATTTCTGACTGGCCGGTGATCAATCCGATTTTTCTTTAGTAGTCCTTCTCCAGAGCCGTTTTCCCTCTGACAGCTCCTCTGTAATTAATTCTGGTGATGACTCTGTGTTTGTGAAGGGATTTCACCGGGGTCACCTCCAGCCAAAGGTCATGTTAAATAACAGGAGATGAGATAGGAAACGTGCTGACACTGCTGCCTGTGAATATCAGTGTATTACATGTGCTTAAGTAAGACTATATGCACGTGTCAATTAGAATCTTTGTTATAAACAGTAGGTATGTGTTGATATGGAAATTTCTTAGTGTTATAACCTGGGTCAAAATGATCAAATTATCTTGATAAATACTGAAATTAGACGGACATTTTAAGCCAAGCTAGCGGCATGAATTTGGTCCTGACTGAAATATCTCATGGATTTCCATGAAACCTTGTACAAACATTCATGGTCCGCAGAGGATGAATCCTACTGATTTTGGCGATCCCTTGATTTAGCCTCTTACGCCACCTGAAAAACTGAAGACATTTCCATCAGCCTCAGCTGCACTGTACAGCATGTATGTTGCATGCTACATGCTAAACTAATATGGTTAACATGGTAAACTTGTTAGCTGCTAAACATTAGCATGTTAGCATTGTCACTGTGAGCATGTTAGCATTTAACTCAAAGACCTGCTGTGCCTAAATACAGCCTCACAGCACCGCTAGCAAGGCTGTAGACTCTTAGTCTTGTTCAAACTGAATTAAAATGTAGAAATGTCATTTAGTTGATCAACAACAATGAATGCTGTCTGCAGCATTACTCACAAAGAAATCTAGAACTAGTCAACACCACCTTTTAAAACCTTCTCCCAGCCTCTCCTCTCAGTCTTCAGCTATAATCAAACCATCCCACATCCAAACTCTGGAGCTCCGAGCCTTCACCCAGTCAACTCCACCATCCAACAGAATGATGCATGGCCCTCTACAGACTCACAGGATTAGCAGTGCATGACCATGCTCAAACATGCAGGTGCTTATAAATAAAAGATCTGCATTTCACTCAGCTAGCACCCCATCATACTGCAAACTCATGCAATAAGTCACTCACTTTCACAAAGGTTAAAATGGCAACAATCACTGGATGTTAAAAGGCTTATTGCTCATAAGGGGCAAAACTACATTTTATTCTACAATGGCTTTGTATTCAGATTTATTTTCGGGAATAACATGACCAGAGTCAAAAGCCAAATGTTGCTCAGCTATCTTAAGTAACCTCCTCTATAAAAATGCATGTTCTCTTCATGTAACCCTCCCCCAAAAATGAAACAATGTTACGATTACATTTGCATCTGATTTTATCATTTTGTACTACATTTAGCTAAACTATAATTGTTTTTTGTGTGTGAGCAGGTGGACTGAGTAATGAATGGTTATGATTAGCTACAGTTTTGTATAGGAGCTATTTTCAACTATTGTGCACACACTGTTTGTTTACCTGTACATGTGCCTTTTGTCCTTTAACCTTTAGCTTATTGTGATGCCTTGAAATCAATGCTGAATCACATTTGTGATTTTATGTGCTTTGGATTAAATGAGGTCAGAGAGGTTCAGTGTTTTGAGAAACCGGACGGTGGCTCGGAGGTTCTTCAATAAGGCAGTGAGCTCCACCTGTGGGGAGTGGAGGACCGATTTAGAGGAACATTTAAAGACTGAGGGAGTCTGAGATAGCTGAAAAAACATTGGGTTGGTTGGGTTGTTTGAATATGCATCACCAGTGCTCTTCAACATAGTGCTGAAGGGGCGAAATGTTACCAAGCAACATTTTGCATGTGGATAATTTCCGGCTTCATGCATAATTCAACTTTCAAGGTTTCCTATCATTCACATGTCACTTAGCTAGGTCCACTGCTTACCATTGTTGCTTCTCTTTGAAAACAGCACATCTTTGAATTATATGCATCCTTTAAAAATAGTCTGTATGAGGTAACCTCTATCAATCACATTAAGTGACATATTGGCTTGTACGTTTGGCCTTTGTAATATAAGATTATTGTTCATCTAATCCAACTTTGCCAACGTTCATCCTCCCACAACAAGTGGAAGCAAACCTCTGCAGGATAAAATCTGACAGCTTGCCTCTGAGTGATTCTCTCCATATGCTGCGATTACCGTTGATGAACCATAGCTTGTAATTAGATCATTCAGCTGTTTATAGCACATCTCCCCCACTGGTCATTTCACAGATACCATCATTGATTCCAGATGATGCCACTTGTCACCTCCATTATGGAGAATTTAAGTCTCCTATTATCTTTTCATCGCAGGAGAGGAATGACATGTGCAATGACTCGACAGACAGCTACAATGTATCAGAGCAGTAAATGTGATCGATGGAGACATTATCACTGAATGAGAGACGAACAAGTGAGTGCATTTATACTTCCTGAGGGAAGATTCTGACCATTTATTCATGCATAAGACTTGATAATGGGATGTTTTTTTTTTTGCAAGTTTACTTTTATGAAAAAGTACAGAGAGAGGAGCTTTGAACAATACTGCAGATTATGACAAACCCAAAAACAAAACTAAATAAAAACATCCCAGTTTATGAGAAAGACTTGGCTGGGAGAGACACAGGGAGAAAAACAGGCTTCCTGAGTAAAAGCACAGAAAAAAAGAGATCAGAAAGAGATCAGACTCCAGGTTTGAGGAAGTGATAAATGATGAGTAAACAGGCTCACATAAATAAAGATACAATGCTGAACATCTGACTATTGAGGCCCATTATATCTCTGTGAAAAGCTGAACCAACAGTGACACCATGTTGTCAGTATCTCATCTGTAGGCCTGTACTGCAAACAAGGCTTGAAACATGAGGCTCTGGAGTGCTGTATTTTACAGTAATAAAAACCCAATAGAGTCTCTAATATCGGAACCTGCCTTTATGTCTCTCATCTTAGTCACTCACCTCACATTTACTCTTGTACACACAAAGCAATGTGGATTAAAGTTTGTTTGGCATCTGTAGACTGTAGACACTGAAACTTAATAGACTTTCAGCAACATCTGAACAAAACCCAGGTGGTTCTTGAATACGATGGCTAGCTTGCTTGCTTGCTAACAAAATGCAACATGTAAACAAGACCATTGTGGAGCTGTTGGTAGATGTGTTTTTTTTTAATGCAGGCTTGCAGTTTCCCCCCTGCCCCCAGTCTTTGAGCTAAGCTAGGCCTCACACGTCCTGGACCAATCACACAACTGAACGCAGATTCAGCCTAAAATGTTGGAATATTTCTGTCTATGTATGTCTTGCATGAAGTTGCTGCAGTCCAGAGCTGGATGTCTCATTATACTTTCTTTGATACCAAAGCACTGCATTTTAATAAGCAGCCCAGCAATAAAAATATCTTTGTGAATGTTATGTCCACCTTTATTTACGTACTTGGCAATGAATATTAAAAACACAGCTGTTGTTTTATTTTGAAATTTTTTAGTTTAGTTTGTAGTGTAAGTGTTAGTTTGGTATTGTGTCTGCCATGAGGCTAGGTGGCATGACAGTTCAGGAGTGTATTTAGAATCATGAGTATTCACTGCCCTCCAGTGGTCACAGTAAGAAACTGCAACACTAGATTCAATCTGTAACTAACAAACAGTGTTAAGTCAGTATAATTGTTATTAATATCAATATGTTCAACTCATTATTAGCGTGATTATTGCAGAAAAACAACAGTAACAGTTTTCTGCTTGGGAGATCAGTTGCTACAGATGTTCATACCAGTATCAAGGCATACTACCACTTCTAGTAAATACTTAGAAAAATAAATAGAATAGATGCAGTTAAATACATCTATTTATTTATCTGTCTATTTAGAACAACAGGGCCTCAAGCAGCCAAATACCAGGCTCCAAATCCAAAAAGTCATATATCCTCAGTGGCCATGGCTGAAGGAACTGGGCTGGGTTCATCTTTTATTCAAGACTAATACCAGGATCTCTGGCCAAACGCTCAGGGAGCCAAATGTCAATGACAATGTGGACGGTGGCAGGATCGGTAATACATTTCCCTGCTCTTTGCCTCGGCAACGGCAAGTCCCCAAATAGTGTGGCAAATCAAATGTAGCTGGAAGTTTGTTTTGTTTGTAAGAGCCAAAAAACCTTTAACAAACCCAGAGGAATTCAGCTGCTTGAATCCGATCAGTAGTCTAGGAGTTGTGATGAATTAAAATGTCAGTTTGAAAGTTTGTATATTATTTCCAAGTAAACCTTTCAGTCAATATTAACAAAACCAGAAGTAATTAGTTGCTATTTGCACTACTATATTACATTTCATGAAGCTCAAATGCCAAATGCACTGCTGAAACTCACGCTGGCTGCTCAACTCCGGAAGCAAGAGACGATAACAGGCAGAGAGACTGATGCGACAGAAGGAGAGGCAGAGATGTGGCAGAGAGACACAGAGGGTGCCAAAAGGCAGCAAGATGGAGAGAGAGACAGTGACAGTGAAAGACAAGACAAAGACCAAAGGATCTGTATCAGAGAGGAAGGAAGATAAAAGCCAGGCAGACAGCTGCTGGCGGCTGTATCGTGACATTGGCGAGACAAGTTGTCACTGGCGGAGGTATGTGAGGGCACTTCTGATGTTGCCTTGTCTCTGTTTGCCTTTTGTTGTCACTGAGATGAAAAGGCAAGTCTGTGTCCTACTCCAGGATACTAGACTAGTCAGGTCAGCTGATGGTGTGGGAATACAGTTATTATTTTTTTCCATTTCGTTTAAAATTGTCTAACAGGCAAGGGTAGGAAGTAACGAATTACGTTTAGTCTCGTTACTGTAACAAACCTTAATGTGTCAATAGCACAACTATCCGAAACTGTCAAGCACCAAAACCCAGCATCATGTCTAGTTTAATTATTCTTTGATCAGAGAGTCCCAATTTAAATCAAAATATTGCATTCAACATATAGGAACTTTGGCTTCTTTTGTTAAAATAATAGTTTTCAAAAGTAAGGTATCAGTACCTAAACTCAGGTTTCGGATCTGCACTAGTTTTGACAAAATAAATAAATCCAGTGATTGTTGCCATATTTCCCTCAAAACAATGAAGAAAATATCTCTAACATTTCCAGAAAATCTGAACGATGTGTTCTAGTCACTGACAAAAAATGATGCTTTCTTTATACTGTATACAGAATCTCCTTGCATCCTGTTAAAACTCACGTCATACTTTGCTGAGTACAATATTGCATGTAACTTAAATTCCTCAAGGGGCCTCGGAGTGTGTTTCCACATGACCCAACTTTCCCTCTGTTGCACTTTTGTCTAAGCAGATTTGCTATGTGTGACAATGCTATTCTTACCAAGCATTGATCAGAGTATTACACCACCAACAGACAGAGTGGAGAAGTCTGCTCCCAACAACAGGCAGAGTCAGACTGAGCCAACCCAGAGGAGCGCAGGGAGAAAGTAGGACTTCTCCCCAGAGAGGAGGTTTAAGCTCCGCGAGGCAGCTGAGCTAAACGGAGTGACACTGTGTCACTGTCTGACACACGGGGAAGACACAGAGAAATCCCGTCACACTCGGGGCTGTGTGTATTCACACATTCATGCAGGTAACACAGCCAGGCATGCAGAAACAAATCAATAAGCCATATTGGATTTATTCAAAACCAGGGTTTAAAATGTTGGCATTTTAAAAAACTGCGTTTTTGGAAGTTTGTGCCAGTACTTTATGCATGTTGATTTTATAAGCACAGACTATAACAAAGTCCCTTGTGTGTTATAAAACTTCACATCATAAAAATAACAACAACAACAGCCTTGTAAGCTGATTTCTGTGGCCTGACAGGGAAGAGAAAGGCTTTTATGTTTATAAAAGAGCAGCTGACGCGTCTATCTGCCAGCAAACATGGGTGTGAGACATGTCTGGGTGACTGATGTGCTTTGAAAAGCTGCAGTCATAAAGTGAGTGTGAGCACGAGTGAGAGTGAGACGTGTATAGAGGAACTATCCTTCTTCTCTTTAGATTAAACTTAGACTTGTAACTAAAGGCAAATATATTTCCATTTTGTCATTGTGATTAGTAAAAAAGAACATTCTGACAAAAGAGATTTAGGTGAATCAAACGATTGCTGTGCTTCAAGGAAAACCTCTCCTTGTTCTTCTTCTATTTAAGTCCCTTTATTACAGATATTAATGCGATTCAGCTTGGTGCTCTGAGCAAACAGCACAAAGAAAGAAACACAAGAACACGATGGCAAAGGAAGAAAACGTACAGAGGGGCTGAGGATGAAACAAGGTCAACTCACAGCATTTGCAGATGAAGGTCTTTCTTTGAAGGAAAAAGCCAAAAGAAAATATTGCAACTACGCCTGGATTTTGCTCTGAAACTCATAGTAAGCATACGAACATATGACTCTTCTTTTTCAAGTTAACAAAGTGTTAATTAACCAGCTATAGGCTACATATCTCCATGTAGGAAGTATACACTTTGTGGAGAAAACCCTTTTTATAAAACATTACTCCTTGTTTGCATCTTATAGGATCTGAAGGTATATCCTAGCTCATGCCTAATTATATATACTTTCCAGCTTACATTTCTTCTGTCATTTTGCAAAACTCAAATAATATAATATTCATATGTATATTACAGGCTTTTTGAAATGCATTAAGGTAATAATCACTTAAAGAATATTTTTCATGGTAAAAATATGTTTTTCTCTCCAGTTTCTGATTTGTTTAAGATAAATGTAAAATATTTCTTAGTAATACGCTGATGTAAGCATCGTTCCATGCATTTATTCTTATTCTAACCGCTAAGAATATACTTGGTATTTTAGAAAATCTTAATAATTGGTCTTTCCTCTTAGTGCCTGCATTTGTGCATAACTTAAACAGATTTTCTGCACTGAACAGCCACCCTGCTTTTTTCTTTGTGTTACTACTAAGCCTACTTTTTCCACTGTGTCTCGGTGATAAGAAAATTAAACTTTGTCTACTGTACTGTACTTACTGGATTTAATATGTAAATTTAGTATGAGGTGGTTTTGTTTCTTAACCTAATTTGTTACATCTTCGTAGATCTCGTGTGTCAAAACGACATGCACGGCAGTGACAAAAGCAGAGGTGAGAGACCAATTGTGTGTTTCATTAGTGGCAAGTGGTCAAGTCAAGAGGTAAATGCAATCAGTTCACACACCCTGCAAGCGCAAGCCAGGACGTCAACCTTGTAAATGGATTTGTATTTCTCCGAATTATGAATATAAAAGAGGAAATCAATAATTCAAGGTTCTCAATATGTTAAGAAGGGACAGAATGGAGTGGGCAAAATGTCAAGTGCCAGCAAAATGGAGATTCAGTGTGAGCCGGCTGAAAGGTCTCAAAGCTGCGCAGACAAAGAACAGAAGTCATTAACCTGCAAATGTGTCACTTTGCCACATTTTCATTATGATGAATTGATCCAGGTGGCAGGAATGTAGCTGCACAAGTTCCCCTGTTAGTTGTGTGCCAGTTTTTGAGACTGTGTGCACATACACAGTCCTCATTATCATGATCTCTGTGACATCTGCGCCAATTGTTTCCAGAGACATGAACTGTGTGTGAGGGGGGCCATCCTGTCAATCAAACTGATATTTTGTCAGTCCTCATGTCAGCTCTTGTAAACACAATTCCTCTTTAAAATGTGCTTTATTTTTGGTCTAAAGGAGCATCTATTCTTGGGAGAAAAAAAAAAAACCCTCCTCTCTGTTCATATCAAGCGCACTCAGTCTCTAGACAAATGTTATTTTAAATTTCAAATTTAAGTTGATAGGCCATGATAAAAGAAAGGAGCAGAAAACAAATGTGGAAAAGCTCAGAAAACACCTAAAGCCATATTTAGAGTTTACTGCCTTAAGTCACACTGTGTGGGAGGTGGGTGACCTCTGCTGAGATACCTCTACTTTGACCCAGTGTTTCTTCTTCTGCAGTTACGAACCCAACAACATCTCTGACCCGGTGCTAATGTCTTGACATGCTGCAGGCTTATTAACGCCACAGACACCAAATGGATTCTGGTACAACAACAAGTTGTGTTGTGCAAACACATATTGTCAGCAGTAGGCACCAAACCTTTACAGCACTCTTGCAGTGATGTACTTAATTGTTCAGGCTCTGTCAAGGAAAACCTCAACAGGTACTAACTCACTTGTAGATATGCAGCCATTAATTTCAATATACTGTAGATTCTCTGGCCACTGACAAGTGTACATATATGTAAGCTTTTAATGAGGTTCAGTCCAAAAGTCTCAAGTCTCAAAGTCCAAGCTGAGATAACTACTGATGGCATCATCATTACTGTATTCGTTGCAATTTTGTTTGACAAAAAACATTAATTTGTGATGATGTTTACTTCTAAATAAAATACACAGTAGGTTTACCCAATTTCTTTGAAAAATTACATTGGGAAAGCTCAGGAGCAACATGCTATTCCACAAACAATGTCATAATAACTCTGGATAATCAGCTGAACTTGCTGTGGTAATAGTTTTGGGTTGCTGTTATTCACTGAAATGCGATTTGTTTTGAATATAGTTAGTGTTCATGTTCAAATTTCACTTCATCGTGCGTTCATGTGGAAGCCACCTACACTTTTTTAGAGGCCACTTACTATTCTGCTTGTGCATATAATTGAAATCCATTTTCACACTCTTTCTGTTTCAAACAAAAGCTATACGGTCCTTCTGTCTGGACGATAAAAGGATTGCAGGACTGTGACAAAAAGCCAGAGTAACCACAACAAAAACAATGACGCCTCTGCATTTGTTGATGCCAGTTAGAGATAAAACACTCCAAAACAACAAAAGAGATAGAGAGTGACATAAAAACAGAGAGTTTTTGTATATGTGCTGGATGTGTGAGTGTTTGAAGATTGAACAATATTTGTCTTTGACCAATTGTTTAACTTAAGACAAAGAGAAAGAAAACACATCTCAGTGCACAAAAGTACAGCTGGAAAGAGAAAGGGAGCAGTAATATCTGCAAACAGAAGGCAACAAGAAGGTTTACAGAGCTGGGTTTTAGAGGGATCACACATTTTCCCTGAAAGTGTAGTGTCAATAGTTGCTGTGACTAACAGGAGAAATGACACAGAAACAGACAAACAATGTAGACGATGATTGGATGACTCATTTTGTGCAAACCTTTCTGAAGACATGCAGTGAACCCCTGGCTCCCGGATTATCTGATAAATCTGTACCATGTTAGAAAGGTTTTTTGGGAAAAATGACAACATAAAAGTGACTCAGTGTATAAAAACAACAAACAAACCCTGAGGTTCTGAGGTTATGGGAAACTTCTCAAAAAACTCGTTCTCTTTTCTTGGCTGTGAGACAGACCCCCCAAAAAAATATGTTTTTTTGTTTCAGAGCAGCATTTCTTTTTATGGACTATAGATCCAAAACTCTGTACCCACGCTATCCCAAAACAACATTTTACTTCAAACTAGCCTCATAAATAGATTCCAAACTGTCTAGACTTGAATATTTCTTCTTTTCATACACCTCTAACACCATCAGTTCATTAAAATATGTTAGGGTAATTGGAGTACAAACAGTAGAGCTAATGGATGCCTGTCCTTCTCGGATACTGTTTGATATAATAAAATGTAAGACTTGCGGTTTAAAAACCTGAAGGGGCGGATGAGCACTTCATTTTATGACAAAGCTGTCGTCGATTTTTCTAAATAGTTCATGGTGCTTTTTCCTGAAGATAGTCAGCAAATCACATTTCGTTCTGAGAGCGTCTGAATGGCTTTGACCTTTGTCAGCCCCCTCACAGGTAAAGAGCTTCCTTCTGCAGATTTTCAACAAACTCAGAGGAACACAAAAGGCACTTTTCTGGTAAGCAGAAGGAAAAGAGGTGTTACGTAACCAAGAGCAGCGGGATGATGAAGAGATGGCCATCCTTTTTTTTTTTTTTTTTCTTCCCCAAACTCTCCACAACAAAGAGGAGCATTTTTCGAGCTATAAAAGTGAAATAATAAATGTGCAACAAGAGCAAAAAAACAGATGAAACTTTTTTTCCCCCTATTCTGAAGTTATTTCCGTAGAGGCAGTCAAACACCTCTGACGTGAATCTATCCACTAAAACAGTTCAGTTATTTTTATTCCTTCTGGGAAATTTAAAACAACAACAACAAAAAGCAGGCAGCTTATAGGACATCTTCATTCATCTTGCTGTGTTTGAGTGTGTTTATGCGCACATAAGCGCCCCATCTGTTTTGTCACTCTTGTCACACTGACATCAAAGTAAATGGAAATGTCCACAGAAAGCAGCTGAACACCGGCGGATCATTTTCCCTCCGACACTTTGCCTCCGCAGAGCTGCGCTCCACTGCGTCATATACGACTACAGTCAAGGACAGGTAACGATCTACTGAAGCAACGGAGCTGACACACTAATAATTACAGGTGATGTGCGAGAGATAAAGTAATGAATGAGAATGACATGCCCTCGTTAACTTGTATAGCACCTGATGGTGCAGAATAATCCATGATGTGTTTCTTCATACAACACTTGCCTGAAACGATTCACTTCTAAAATGCCAGAGTGCCCGCTGATTATAAATGAATGATATTTGAATTCATATCACTGCATTATTTACTGACAGTTTCTCTCATCACCATCTGGTGCGGTGGTGCCATGACATTTAACTAACAGCTATGTGGTAGGCAGGCGGCCATTTCATTTGAAGCCAGACCATGCCCCGGGGACAGACAGAGAGAGATGAATGAAGGCACACGGATGAAGGTTTCATCTCTCTCGTTGCTTCTATTGGGTTTCTACAACACAGACACGTAAGCATGATCAAGCGTTCGGGCATCAGCACGTGCAAACACACACACACACACACACACACACGTAAGAGCAAGTGCAGCTACTATACCAATACATCATTTGACAATCAGCATCAAAGCCAGACTGTTCAATAAGAAACATTTTATTATATTTATAGAAAATGACTTCTAATCCAGGTTAGAGCTATTGATCTGCACAGTCAATATGAAACAGAGAGTTTGTGTCTTATGAGACTGCTTCACTTGGATTAGTGCCTGAGCGCTGATCAATTCTAATGTTATGACAACGCTGCAGGGACCTTTTCTGTTTGTGTGCAATCGAAAGGGCAGGTCCAGCTACAGAACAGCAGGGCAGGAGCTGCTGTCTTGCTCAAGGACACATCAGCAGATCAGCAAGTCATACAAACTCAACAGCAAAATATGTTGTCTGTCATTGCCTTTAAAAAAAACAACCCATATGACCAGAAACCCATATTGACAAGACAGTGCCTTCAAAAATCATTACAAAAATGATTCATTTGACTTTTTTCTGATCTGCCAGCACTATGGTTAAAGCTGCTCTAATCATCATTACCTGACTGTAATTTCCCTTCAGCTCACGGAACAATTTAGCATCTTTCAGCTCATTGTTTTGGTTATACAAAACATTACTTTTTTGATTCAGTCTTACTGCGCTCATCAGCATCGTTCCAGCCACAACATGCAGCTGTTTTCAACAAAAAGGCTCTGGTAAACCCACTGTACACGACCTGCTCAGCACCAAACAGCTGACACACAAAGTTAGTGACTAGCTGGTGAACATAGTGGAGCATTTAGCAGCTAAAAAGCCAGATATTTCCCTCAGGAGCTGGTAGAGACAAACTTTACATGGCGATAATATTTAGTTGTGTGTTTACAGCTTGTTGGTCTGCTCCAAAGGTGGCCAAAATATCAGTTAATTCAAGTTTAAGGTTTGGTTAGGTTAACGTTAGATTGTCATATAGTAAACAGTTAACAAACAATGGTGTCCCGTGTCAAAGTCACTTGCTTTGCCGACCCATCCGCCGTGACCTCTCCCCTAAAGATTTGCGGCGGTGTAACAACGTCACGCTGCTTCCACCTTCGCTTCTGCCAGGAAACAGTTCTCTTTCCTCAGCTAAAAAAAAAAGGTCCTTGTCAAGCAAATAGGTCTTTTTTGCCATTTGAACAAATGACCAACAACGTTTTTCTGGTGAGGACAGCCTCTTGCCAACATCGCAGTTTAGACCCAGATCCCAAAACTGACGGGCAATCTCCCTAATCACCAGAGCGGCATGCTGCCCTTTGTAAATGGTGCGTTTCGGGAACTGCAGGTTAACTGACAGAGAGCAGTGAATCGTTCTGATTTGACAATCTTTCTGATTCCCATCAATGGCAGACGGTCCTAGCTTTGAAGGATGGCACCACAGGAGCCAGGCTGCTTTTAAAGAGAGTAACTCAGACAAATGATTTGCCTAAATGGACTCTTGTAGTCTCCCTGAAGCACTACTTCTGACAAGAAGACATTCATCACATTACTAAATGGCTTGTGCATTTCTGCTACAATGGCTTACACCAACAAATACTTGCCACTGTGTATTACATAAACAAAAGATTGATTCATGGCGCCGACCATAAAATGGACTACATGAAACACCTGAGTACCTCTGACAGTTTCTGATGTAAGCTTGAGTTTGAAATGCAGGTGCGCAAACAAATAGAAAATTCATACTCATCTGTAGATTTAAAGAAATGACACTTATCTTCAAATCTCTTAAGACACAATTATACCATATACTATAAATGAAAGCTACTAATATTTCAGATGTGGCATGTCAGAGCATAAGATGAATTGTTTTGACTGAGTCTCTCATGCCTTAAGTGTTAAGTCTTTCTCCCTCAGATGACGGACAGCTCCTATGACGTTAATGCTTTGCTTGCCTAAATGTCTCCTAGCTGGGGAGATGATAATACACTGCAGAGAAGAGCGGCTCTGAGGACGGAAGAGGAGAGAATGATTTGCCCCTCACATTTCTCCCTCTCCTTCAGAGTGGCATTCATCACCATCAGCGTTCATTAACATGAGTTAGTGCTCGTTAGGCAGCGGTGTGCCAGCAGGCATCTGTAGCTGGCCGCCAGCATATCTCCTCGATGTAATAGACATTGACTGAGTGTGAGAGAGATGGAGGGATGTGGAGATGAGAAAGGAAGGAGGGAAGGCTAAGCAGGGCAGGGAAGGACTTGTCAGTGTGTGTCTCCTGAAATTACCCCAAATTTATCTTTGGGAGATTAAAAACCATTGCAGTGTCTGTGATGGTGTCAAAAGTAAGATACAGTAAACAATAAAGATTATATGTAAGAAGAGAGAGTAGTGATAAGTCTTTTGCTATATTAGGGCTTATATAGGAAGAGATATTTTGACTTACATAACTAACAACATTATCGAATGTCCCAGTAAGTGGTGACAGTGTGAGAGTGAACCAGCACGCATAATACCAGGACCATGAAACTGACGCAGCTAAATGGAATTCAGCCATCACTAATTTTATTATTTACACCTGTGCTTTTCCTACTGTGACAAGTCAAAATGTCTTCTGTGAAAAAGGCACGGTTGTATAATAACACCTGGATATGGTGCCGGTATTGCAGCGAAAAATTCCCCTGTGGCCCAAAAAGCATTTTCCCCATAGACCACCATTACAAAAGAGATGTGTGCAAAACTGTTGACAGAACACCTTGTTATGGAAATTGATGTTAAAAAGTTCATGTACTTGTAAGTGGAATATGTATTGAAATATAATCTAATAGTGATTGTTATGAAACATAAGTATAACCATTTAAGGGTAAAGACTGGAAAAGTACTAGACATTTCCTGTGTGTCTTTGTGTAGCATGACAATCTCATGACAGGACGTAAAGGATGAGTGAGGAGGTGAACATCATCCATACGGTCATGTGCTAGATAAAGATGAGTACTGTGTTCATTGTTGCCCTCTTGGTCAAGCTATAGGATATGGGGCTATGATAAGATAAAACATACAAAGCAGGACTTGTTGCCCCATTAGTTAAGAACAATGGATGGGGTTGTAACAGGAAGGGGTGAAACTTGTGACTTGTTCGTGATGTCTTTGTTGTATATTATATATATACACAGTATGTGTGTTGTAACAGATGTTAGTCAGTCTCTCCTGTATCTTGCTTGCAAGCAATAAAGACTTCTAAGGAACTCGAGGTAAAGACAGATATTCTATTTGGGCATTTGATTACCGTCATCTCACCAACAACAGACGGCATCAGGTTTTCTGATTGCCGCGACAACCTCCAACTGCAAACAAGGTAAATTATGACTCTTTCTATTAAAAGTTTTTAATCCATGGAGGTTTTTGTAAAACTTTCCTTGGGCTGAGAAAAGCGATTGAAAAATCTGTGACGTCAGGCGGGTGTGGCCTGTTAGATATAATTATTAATTGTAAATCTTTGGGTTTTGGATTGTTGGTCGTCTTGGGCTCTGAAAAAGCTTATTAAATAGATCACATGGTTATAGATTAATTCACAATGAAAACAATTGTTAGTTGCAGCCCTACACTGGATAGGATTAAACAGAGGCCATATTTACTTATAGTGCTGGCATTCCTAATGCAACACAGTAGATATACAGTAAACAGTGAAAGCTCATACATTGAATATTCCAGGGCCCAACAGTGTGAAGGACAGTTTGTGTAGAAGTGCAGGTACATGCTGCATCAGCGTCCTCCCAGCCGGCTGAGGTGGAGGCTTTTGGACGAAAACCATGGACCATGAAGAGATAAGACAAAGTCCTCTGTAGCACCAGCTCACCGGCGCTGGAGACTTTGTTTCCGATGGTTGACAGATACTTGTCCTCCCTTCTGTTACTGCCTGCCCAACATATCAGTGTCCTTCCTGTCCACCTTCTGCACACACACACACACACACACACACACACACACACACACACACACACACACACACACACACACACACACACACACACACACACACACACACACCTTGAGAGCTGCTGTTCACATCTGTAGCTAAAGAAGCACCTTTTTCTGCTTTAATGATCTCTCAGGGCAGATGGGCACGTCATATTTCTCCGGCAGACACTGGTGACAAACACCCTCTCCTTCTCTTAACAGCCCCCTTTTGCTGCTCTGAAAGAGACATTTATTTCCTGATGGCCAGTGTCAATTAAAGCAGTTAAAACTGCCACCCCTCCTGTTGCAGGCTACATTTACTGCACAGAGGGAAACAGCAGGTATAATGACATAGTGACACCGGCTGGCACGACCTTCAGTTCCTCTGACAGCAGCGGCACTATGAAGGAGGGTAATGGAGGAGGTAGATGTTTCTGAAAAGCTGCCATTTTGTGGTCCTAACTGCTATTTACTTTAAAAATGTTTTACAGCATATTCATAAAATTGGACAAGTGGTAGCTTTTCCCAACAAAAAGAAAGATATCTTTTTTCCTTTCAATACAGTAGGACTGCAAAAACACATGATTTTCATTATTGATCATTAAGATATGAATTATTTGTTGTATTGATTGGAAGAATGTACTCACAGTTTGACTTCTCCTTTCAAATCCTCCCTCCATGTGTTGCTAATATTTCTTTTTATTTCCTCTCTTGCTTCAAGGTATTATCTATTTTGTTTTGTTTTGTTTGTTTCTCTACTTTCACAGCTTGCTTTAGAAAAATGTATCAAATGTAAAACAGAAAAGGTTCTCAAGTGATAAATCTCAGCGGCAAACTTGCCACAAAGCAACTCATCTGAATAAAATACACAACAAAAAGCCATTATACCAGTTTTCTGTGTATATGCACACAGTTACTATACTATATAATATAATATATGGAATTCCGTGTGTCAGGTTGGGTATCTGCCTTTATGTATTGAATTATCATTTTCTTTTAATTAGCTGAGTCAATAAAAGGGAATAAATATGTCTGGGCGCCCAAGACTAGATTGTGATTTGATTTGTACTGCAGGATAGACTGCATCAAACAACCTTTTATAAAAAATTATATATATATATATATATATATATATATATATATCTATATATATATATATATATATATATATATATGTATAACTGTATATATATAAATAATAAAGTGTACACTAAATAAATAAAATGTATGCTCACAAGGCACAGTTTCTATACAAGCATGTCATTTCATGTTCACTTTCAGCTGTGCATCTATCTGGACACGGAGGAAATAAAATCCTCTGTACTAATGAATGGTTTCCTTTGCATGAGTGCTCAGGTAATTGTTATCAGTTTCCTCCTTCATCATCTAATCTGTTTTCAGTGTTCCTGTTGTCAAAGCGCATACAGCCGCAACATTTATAGAGTCTGTGCATCAACAAGCAGCACAGACGGCACAGTGGCTCAGTGGTCAGCACAAGAGGTGAGGTGAGTTTGCATGTTCTCCCCATGATAGTTTCCTCCCATGTTACAAAGATGTGCATCTTATATAAAAAGACCAAGACACTGGCCCTGAAACTGGAGACGGTCTCTGGGTGCTGAAGTGTGGCTGCTCACTGCTCTGTAATAGTTGGATGGGTCAAATGCAGAAGGCACATTTCCCTGCAGGGACTAATAAAATATAACTTATCTCAAGTAAATTGCTTAATAAAAGCCATTCCTTTTCAGTTTGATAAACTTGGAGGTAAGGCACTCTGGGAAACAGAAGAGCAGAGGAGGTACAGCTTCAGAGGGGCCAGATTTAACCCATCGACTCTTTTCGGTCACCATCTAGGATTTCAAACACTGTCTTCATGCTAACACTGAATGCTGACAAATTCATTATGGCACATGTTTCTGGCTCTGACTGCCAATGATTTATTCTAAGAAGGAGAGCAGCCACGCCAAGTCACATCCAACATCACATATTCGTCCTCTCATTGTTGGCATTAGAGTCCAGTGGAGAGAGAAAGAGGGATGAAGACAGAGACTGGAGGTCTGCAAGATGAGTGGACAGTTGAATAGTCCCTCTGGTCCAAGTTTTGACTAAAAGCCGACCATGCTGCCCCTCACTAAATCACATTCAATCTCCCAAATTCCTCCCATTTGTTCTGCTGTTTTTCTCTCCCCCTTTTTCTTCAGTCCCCATTTGACAGTGAGACAAGAACTCCAGATCACTTTCTGCTTGTTCAACCGTCACATGGACTGACTTTGATAAAAACGTGGGTTAATAATGTTGCCAAAAATGACACAGACAATGAAGCTCAGTGTTTTGGCATTACAGAGCCGTATCATTCATGCATTCATTCATTTATTCATTCACGTATGGGATGTTACACAGCCTTTTAGATCTATGAAATGTATCTGATGTGCCAAGATAATGTTAATTAAAATGAATAATTTCAAATTAGCATGTCAGGCATGACATTTGGGGCACATGTTTATGAAAGAATAACAATGTCTGTTTATGTAAAGTAAGAAAAGAAGGTTGCTGGATCTAACACAAAACATTCAGAGGTTTCTAAGCAGAAATATACAATTATTTTAGCTAGAACAAACAGAGAGCAACAAAAGGTAACCTACCTGTATGTTGTCAAAGGATGTTTTGTTGGTGACGTCATACAGCAGAAGCAAAGCTACAAGAAACAGACAAAGGTTTAAGTGTATCATTTCAAAATTCATGACTGCAAATCCTTTTATATTGCAAAATGGTTTGGTGGAAAGAATTCTCAGCAAATGTTTAATTTAATCTTTCACCTTGATACCTCAACTCCCATTCAAATTAAATTATGAAAGAGTTCATTTTCACTCCGGGCCCCAAGACTGATTAATTTGAGTTCTCTCTCTTGGCCTGACTAAAGTCCTGCATCACAATTAGCGAGACTCAGACATACCAGAGTTAAGACTTCAGGTGGTGAATTTACAATTTACTGTACATAGCATGCTATTTGTCAGTGTAAAGACACGTTAACCTTGCAGAAATATTACAAATTGAGCACTGGCTTGGTTTTCCCCAATCAATAGCACTGCTGTCAAAATGGTTGCTCTAACAGGACTCGGATTCTGGCACTGTGAATCAGACTCATCCTGAGTGGAAGCTGTAAGCTTTACTAACACAGCAGCAGTGGGTTGACATGCTTAAGAGTTTGTCCTTCATTTGTACAACTTGTTTTAAGCCCTGTTGGAACTGTATATTTATCTACAGTCTATGGAAGTGACCTTGAGCAAGACACTGACTCAGTCATTACCAGCTGTTCTTTAGGTATCCCTGAGCCAGAAATGAATGTGAGGTTGTTTAACAGTTGAGCTATCAAATCAAGCCTTTTTCAAGGAGTATATTCGAATTCAAGCATATTCCTAATTTTGAAAACATAACGGTTAAAATGAAACTTTTTCCAAACTTTCAAGACTTTGTACGAACCCTGTTAACAACATGCAAACATGAGAAAATATGAGTGAAGGAGCCTTTTAAACTGCAGAGATGCCTCAGTCCATGTCCCGCTATCTCTCTACGGAGCTGTTCGCCCAGGGAGTGCAGGTATTTGAGAGGCAGCGAAGGATTGTGCAGCTGAGAAAGGAGGCGGCCCAGGAGAGATGAGCATGATGCAGACTGACAGCTGTGTAATAAAGCTGAGTTCTGCTAGACTTGTCCTGGAGGTGTTTCTCACTCTTATGCTATCTGTTATCGCTCAATAGTTGAAGTCAGGACACAGAAAATCATAAACTGATGCGACTGTTGCTAAGAGTGTGTGTGTATGTGTGCGGATTCATGCATGCCTTTCTGCCAGTTTGTATTAAACATCCTTTCCAAAAGCTGTTTTCTATTAATTAATGTTCCAGTACCTGTAAAGGTCAGCCTTAATTGTTATTTGTGAAAAAAAAGATTTAATCAAACCAGTAATTTGAAGTTTGTGTAAAATATCCAGAACCAGGCTGTTTTCTTTTGAGCACTGGAGACAATGGACTCAATCCAGAAGTCTCATTAAACGAGATTTACTGGCAAATGGAACGGTGAAATTGAGGTTTGAAGGACGAGATGAACAGAGATTGCGAGCACAGAATAGAGAAAGACTTGATGAGGAGAGGAAGGACAGGAGCTGGAGTGACAAGCAATCCGACAACAAAGGAGAGAAAGCTAAACTGGTGAGACACTTTAAAGGAGAAAACAATGACAGCAATGAAGAGGAAAGATAAAAACATATAGAAGAACAGCAGTGGGAATTGGAGAAAACGTTATGAGTGTATGTTTGTGTGTCTCTCCTCGACTTTCACACACTTCATTTTCAATCTCACGTCTGTGATTTCATCTGCGTCATTTGAAAAGTTTTAATTTGTTCTTATTCTCCCTCGTGCATCCTGGATTGTATGAATCTTTTTATAATTTCATTTTCAATTTGAGCTTCGATGCTTTTCATTAATACAGCGCATTATGAAGCGGAGCGTAATTACAGGGCTGGTACATCATCAAGCATTATGGTGAAATTAAGCTTTTTCTTAGAGAGTTTAGGAAAAGTTGCCAGACATGCAAGTAATAGCTTTTGTAAGTCAGCCTCAATTAAACACAAACGTGCTTTTCGTTAAAAGCACAGGTCCCTCTGTCCATGAGCAGAGAGCCCTCCATCAGTCTTGGATGAGACAAATACATGGTTGTGCAAAATGACTTTGGCATATTGAGGGAATATAAACCGTCTACCATCAAGTTGTTTCTTTTTTAACTGGATGCATTTGTTGAGGTGAAATGTTTTGCAGACTTTCTTTTTTTTTATATGAACAACCTCTCCGAGCAAACCTGTAATTTATGTCTTCTTTGTGTTGTGTCTCTTGTCTGGTTTTCTGTTTTATCACAGTATACACAAATAAGCTAGACCAAGATAAGCATATCAACTGTAAAAAAACAAACTATAATAATCACTGATTTTTCACACAAAATTTAGCTGAAAAATATTTGATGGCTGTCTACACTTTTTCTCCCACACGGCGGATACAGTGCATATTCACCAACATCTAAAATAATCCTCCCTACATGCTTCTCTCTCTCTCTCTCTCTCTGAGTTAGGAGAGGCTCTGGAAGAGGACAGAGTCCCTCCACCCTCCCACACTCATCCTCTCTCTGAATGCACCAGCGCTTTAGCATTGGATGTTCTCCCCCTGCAGCTCTGCTCTGGGCCCAAAAAGTTATGGCAGCGACAATTAGCTCCATTCATCATATTTCGACATAGCTTCAGAGAGGAGTGCATGTTTGCATGTCAGACATTGTGTGTGTAAATGGGTCATAGAAGTACTGCTGGCATGCTTCTCAAAACTGTGCAATCTGCAAATCCTATTACTTATAATAATGTCACTGTCATCGGCTGAAATGTCAACCATGTAAATACGTCAATAATAAACCACAAAACAGTTACAATAACCCACGACTGGCCCAAGTCTCTGACCCAAAGCAGAATTAGATTTTTGGTGTTAAACATAGTACACCTTCCTGGCCTCAAATTATGATAATTTATTGTTAAAAGCTGGAGTTGTTGTCAGACAAAAACACTGCCTCGTGCACTGGAGCTGCTAAATTTGGCAAAAATGTCGCTGGTGTAGTTCTACGACGCTGTACATTTACTTTGAGCAAACCAAGAGTTTGTTCTTGTGATAGCTGCTTTAAATATTTTACAAAATCTGAAGAGGATGTACTCTGGTGGTTCTGGTGAGAAACACTGAATGCAAACATAACTTTGTTTACAAGAAAGCTCCGCAGGGCACCTTTAAGTAATTGGTTTGATCACTGACCTTATCACACTATTGAAATTACATTATGCTGATTAAGAATTAAATGCTATGGGACATAAAAATATTTTTATACTACCAAGGTCGTCTGGCATTTCACAGAGTTACTGTGATGCAGACAGATGTAAAGTCACCAGGGCTTTCCCTAAAACCTGCAATGACTGCTTGTGTTACATGATCTGTTCACAGTGGGGATACGAGGAAGGACAAAAGTACACTTTGCAGAAAGAAACTTTGCAGAAAGCACACAGAGACCGACAGTCTAGAGTTTACACACAGTATGAAGGTAAGCAGGCAAATCAAAATGTACGTGCTTTTGTTTGAACAAAATGCTGAAAGCTGGGGAAAGCACAGCAGCAGACCCTTTTGTACAACCAACTTCAGAGACTTCAAAAGCTCACTGTCAGTCTGTTGCTGAAACAGGAGTTTGTTCAGGTTAGACAAAGTCGCAGTGAATCACAGTCAGCAACATTTATAGGCTTGGTCTCTACATGGGTGTTCAAGGGACGAGTGGAGTACTTTTTACTGTGGTATCGCCATAGGCACAAAAGACGTTCATTTACATGAGCCTGTCAAGCTCTCATAAATCCTACAAGGGCCACCAGTAAAGTTTGATGTTCAGATCCTATCCTAATATTTTCTTTTTCTCCTGAAATACCAGAGACTAGTTTCTCACTCACTCATCACCATTTAAAAGGTCACATCTCTGCTGATCTGGAGATCCTTGATGTAACACTGTGCTCTGTGGTACAGATAGCGCAACTAATCCTGTGATATTCTTCATGGCAGTAATGGAAAAGTAACTGAAAATCCTGACACTGAGATGTCTAAGGCTACACTCCAAAGATGTGTGATGTGGTTTTTAGAGGAAGATATGTTCCCGGGCGTCGTGCCTGAAACTGGACCGGCTAAAAGTCCTCCAGGAGACAGAGACAAATAAATCCTGCTATAATTATGCAGGCTAACCACCAAACCATGCTTAATGAGGATAATACACAGACACAGATCATTTACACTCATTAAATCATGTACGCATGTAGTCGGACACACACACACACACACACACACACACACACACACACACACACACACACACATACACACACACACACACACACACACACACAGTCCTTGCTTAAGTAGCGTAAACTTAAATAGATTATACAGACACACAGATCCAGACGGTAAAACTTCCCTTTGATCACACAGGGATCCCTGACTGACCGGAGATTAAAAGACCAAACGAGGTGATGCATTCTCCATAAGTATGAGGGGGACAAAATGACAAACACACACTGCAACATTGTGTGAATATCAAATACCAAAAAAGGAGCAGAGCATTTGCCCCCTCAGAAAAAAAGGTGGAAAGGTAAAATCCTTCAGTTCTTCCCGGCACATTACATTTCACATTAAGCTGTTATTCACTGAATCACTTGCTTGTTTATGGTATTTAGCAGGGTGTGTGATCAGGGAATAAAATGAGAAAATTATTTTTACACTTGTGGGTGCACCTGGTCCCGTACAATAGCTTCCTAGTCCTTCTACATGACAATACCCAGCAACTGTTTGAACTAATGACTCCCATGGCTGTCTACATATCAGCCACCATGATTAACTGTTGATAACAGACACTGTATGCCTAACAAACTCACCTGGAGGGTTAAAAAAAAAAAAAAAAGAAAGATGGCTAATCAGACCTTAATAGGGTCAGGGTCCAGGTTTTGTGCCTCACACACCAGGTTATGTTGATTTGATTCAAGCAATTTACTAAAAGCAGCTCTGCCTTGATTACCTGCTTTGTGAGAAAACAATGGTGTGTCGCCACTAAGAGCTTTCCAAATGAACTCGCATGGCTAATAATGATATCGTGATGAATAAAAAGCAGACATTCACACATGCAGACTCACACACACCCATCGGTAATGACGGATTACAGATCATCAAAGAGTCCCATGAATCCTGAATGTGTTGTCCCTTCCATCCCCGGAGAAGAGCTATAAAACCTCAGCGCTTGACAATACTGCACAGTGGAAGAAAAACAATCTCACCTCCACCTTCACGCTAACACGCTTGTGAATTATAACTGCTGTAAAAACTTTATTTTCATGGCAATACAGCAGGTCTAAACAAGAATTCTCCAAAACCTGTACAGGAAGACATTTTAGAGCTTCCTCTCCATCTGTCACAAAACACTCTCACAAAAAGATATTGCTTTTTCACCTCAGAAGTAAATCCTCTGTAGTACAACAAAACTGTATACAAGTGTGTATATGTGTGGGAGTGTCTTACCATGGGCGTCACGGTAGTAGGCATGAGTGACACTGCGGAACCGCTCCTGTCCAGCTGTGTCCCAGATCTGCAGAGAATAAGAGAGGAAGGTAATCACTGAGTAGAGAAAGGAGTTTCTATCTTTTAATAAGTCCTGTGTTTGCTCAGTCATCCTGCTGGAGCTCATTGTCAAATCCTCCATTCAATTTACTCCTGTGATACTGGATAAATATGGAATATGGAAATGAGATACACAGAACTATTGATCAATCCGTTGTCTCACGAATTCAGCACAGAATAAGATCTGTACTTGGGGGCAGCACAGCAAGCTGTAAACCCAACATTGACATATTAGTCCAATATTTTCTTTTATTTTAAGCTCTGTTTTTGGTCTCCACCAACTCCTGAGGGAAATAACTGGTTCTTTATCAGAGCTTTTTTTTTTTTTTACTGAAACCAGAGTGATGTGAGTGAACTAAAACACTAAAGTTGCTGTAAAATCAAAACAACGAGCTAAAAGATGCTAAAACACTCCGTGGAGCAGAGGGGAACAAGATCAGGTGATTCTCCGTGGGTTTATCGCTACAAGCAACCCCTTTTACATTACATACATAGTAATTCATTGGTGATAAAAAATAATGATTAGTACAGATTTAAGGTCAAAGAACATATTGCATTTATCACTTTTCCCAACATTCCTAATTTTTTGCTCAGCCTGGGTTTTGATATTGAATATTTATCAGCCATGGTCGATGCCATTCGTTCCATTGTCCAGCCTCAGTGGAATAAGGCTAATTAAGTCCTTCTTTTTCCCCATCAGGCAGCCCTGTCTCTCATCACAATTTGGCTCCAATAGCAATTACATTATCTTCTCTCCCTAGAGCAAACCCGTACAGGTTGACTGCACCCCTCATTTGGTTTTCGTAACAACATTCCCTAGATTTTTTCAGCATTTTGTCTGGACCCTCTCTCTTCTTCTTTCTCTCTCCGAGACATGTCAGCCTCGATGCTGGCTCTGCCTCCTGATTGCCCCCTGGGGCAACCGTCCCCCCAGGATCCAAGTGGCGGTAATGAAGAATGGCAATTACAGGAGGAAAAATAACTCTCTCTCTCATTGTTTGTAGCCTACAGGCTGCTCTGCAAACTGACTTTGAGCCAATTAACCCCAAATGACTACATCACAGAGCAAAGGCCCACTTCCACCAGCCTCCGCCAACCCCCAACTAAGATCATTAGGGATGATTCACATAATTACTTGCTCTGTTTGACAGAAATATCAAACATACAACAATGCTGAGTTGTTCTTAGTATCGGTGCCAGATCTCAAAACAGTGAATGAAGTGTAGAGAAGGGAAGAAAACTCAAAGACTAATGGAAAGTATTAATGGAGATGGTTAAACCCTAATTATCTTTTTGGGGCTTTTTGTATCAAGATCATTGATTATCCTCACAAAATAAGGCTACCGACAGATCTTTAACTTATCTTGTATGATTAGACACATGCATCAGCTAGCTAGAGTAAATAGCAGGCACTGCTAAAGTTAAAATGGGTTTCATCTTGGAGACAGGTGGGGTTGGAAACAGGATCTGAGGGGTGGCTACAATGCCACAGGTTTTGGAGCCTGATTCTCATTTGGTTGACACCTTTCTCATGACAACAACTCTTATAGAAATTGTGCTAAAAACAGTTGTTTGATGATTGTTAAATTCTTACCTGGAGCTTCACCTTGACTCCATCAATGTTCAGGACTTTATTCTGGAAATGAAAGCAAGAAATCATAAGTGCCTAAATTTAACCATCTTTTCCAACTAGCAACAACTTTTTCAGTGTATAGAAGAAACAACCCCAGGTGTGTGTGCGTCAGTTTGTGGTCAGACACCTGTCTGAACAGTCTCTTCCTCTCATCTCCCAGCCACACTCTCCTCTCCTCTCTCCATCAATATTGCATGTCTCCACCTCACTTTGGCCCCTTTTGATGAAGCCTTGCCTCTTTCCTCCAGAGGATTAACCCCTGCTGCTCTCCTCGCCTCCCTCCGTCTCTCCATCTTAGGGAGACATTCCTCTGATCTCGGCTTCGATCTGCTCCACCACACAGCAGAGTGAAGCTCAGCCAAATGGACGTGTAGTTTTCCGGGTCAGAGGTTGACTCTGTCGATGGCTAGATGTACAAAGGTTAAACCTGCCATCAAATTAAATTCAGTCTAAGTGATGGCAGGAGTTGGTTCAAGTTAAAAATAACTTGACTAAATGTAAAGTAGAGCTGCTCTTAAAGGCATGAAAAAATGTGCCTTATGCCCATTGGGCTCTTTTTTAGTACCTGTTGTAAGAACAAAACAATTTCTGCTAGTTTGACTTTAAAAATTATTCCACAACATTACAGTATATATTGGACTGACTTGTCCCTGTAGCGCATTTGCACACCTGACCTGGGACAAGAAGTGACTCAGACAGATAAATCAGTTTTGAGTTGTGAACCTGCCTTGTGCCCTCTGCCCTTCACCTCTTTGATCAACATCACTCCTGTTCCAACAACAGGAGGAACATTACATCTTATTGATCTACACTATAAGACCAATACTACACTTCCACAGCTTCCCCTGTTTGTTTGTCTGTTTGAAAAGTAGGGCTGCAACTAATGATTCTTTTCAATATCAATTCATCTGCAGATTATTTTCTTGATTAATAATTTTGTTTCTAGAATATCAGAAGGTGAAAAATGCTTATTTTAATTTCCCTGAGCATAATGTGGTGTCTTCAAATTTCGTGTATCCAAACATCAGTCCAAAACCCAAAGACATTCAGTTTACTGTCATACAATATATAGCAAAGAAAAGCAGCAAATCCTCCCATTTGAGAAGCAGGAATCAGAGAATGATTGGCATTTTTGCTTGAACAATACTAAGAGTCTACAGCCATGCTAGCAGCTCTGTGAGGCTGGACTTAGGCACAGCAGTGCTAAATGCTAACGGCAGCATGCTAACATGTTCACAATGACTATGCTAACATGTAAAATGTTTTCCCATGTCTACCATCTAAGTTTAGCATGTTAGCATGCTAACATTTGCTAATTAGCACTAAACACAAAGTACAAAAGAGGCTAATGGGAATGTCATTAGCTTTGCAGGTATTTGGCTATAAGCCAAAATATTGGAACAGATGACGGCCATGCTGAGGGAGAACATGAATATCTGTACCAAATCCCAAATACTTGTTGAGATATTTCACTCTGGACCAAAGTGGTGGACCAACTAACAGACCAATATTACTATATTACCATCCACTAGCGAGGCTAAAAAGGACTGGAACGATTAATTGATTATCAAATTGTTGCCTTAATTTTCTGTTAATGGACTAATATATTAATAAACTAATTGTTTGAGTTCTAGAGGAAATGCTTATAAAATGAATGACTGCTGTGAAGAAGAATAAAACAGTGCACATGAACAGTTGAACAAGCTTTTTATATTCTATATTTCCTGGACATTCACATCAACTATCTATTTCAACACATGCATTCCCATTTTCTGTGAGCTAGCAGCTTCTGCAGAAAAGAGGAGGTCAAGATGTTCTTCAGTGACCCACATGTAAGCCTCCCGGTAAACCAATGTGGATTACATCACCTGGTGCCACGGCAACGCTCAAAAGCCCACCCCCCCCACCATCATCCCTTCTAAGTTGTTCCTGAGAGCCGCTGCTAACCTTCTAATTCCCCGATCCCCGAGGAGAAACAGAAGATATTCAACCCCGACAAGATGCTGCTAATCTGCCAGCAGAGCACTTAGAAATAGATACAGTCTTTGTTGACGCGTTCGGTTGATTTACCTCCCAGAGAGTCACAAAGGAGGAAGCTCATACATATTCACGGGCAAGTCGAGCTGCAAGGTAGTTTGTAAGTGTGCTCTGATAGGAATCAGAGTCTCAAAAGACTTCCTCCCTGTTGTTGTTGTCACTAAAAACAACCCACAATGTGCTATGAGGCTGCATAAATATTTAGCGACCCAGAAAAAGAGGCTCATGATAGCACCGCGGTGAGGATTTTGGGTGGTTAGTCAGGCTTGATTGCATTGATAATTATGTTGGATTTGTTAAGAGGAAATACTTGAAATCAGCCAGAACAGGACACAATAGCACAGATTTAATGAGCACTGAGAGCGTGGACTGAGCAGGATAAAAAGTATGTGAGCGGCTTATATGATGAAGTCTACTGTGGTAAGAGGGGCAATTAAGGTATTGTAGATTACACACTGTCAGTCACACTTCCAGCAACATGGTCTCCACTTTGCTTTCAAAACTTCCTCAAGCCTCAACATCTTACAAGCTGACGCAGCTCTGCTCTGTGTAGTTACAGTTTACTTCCAATTTACAGAGCGACGGCTGAGAAGCTTGCACCACTTTCAGGTCAATTTCATTCCCTGAGATCCAGCAAACACCCTCCAAACAGAACACATCTTCAAATACAAACTGCTCTACTTACCAGCCAGACACTGGATGCCCCCCCCCCCTAAAAGGTACAGTCGGTACAGAGTGACTCTAACAGCACTTCACAGGGATCATAAATTACAAATGCACGAGGAGCTTTCAGAGGGGCCCGTGAAGTGTGAGCCAATAAAACATTGATGGCAGTGGTGTGAGGCAAAGAACAGGAGCATGATGGCCACAAAAAGGTTGTGTATGAGAAAAATTCACAGTACTGATAAAATAATGAGAAAGAGGCTATATCGGCGCCGTTCCTCAATGTCTTTTTTTTTTTTTTGCTTCGAGAGCTCACTGATGCCCGGCCTCAACACACGCGTCAGAAATCAAAGCAATGGGGGAAATATGCTAAAGAACTGAGGTGCAGGGGTATGCAGAGAGGCAGGGCCCTACTCTGCAGTCAACCCAACTCCCAGCTGTCAAGTTTTCTAAGTCATGCTGACACAGACATATGCACACACTCGCACATACTGTACCCACAAACACGCACAACTCCTTCACCCTCCCTGCCTACACATAGGCGCTCATTTTATCAGCTGCTTTTGAAAGAAATTAGGTGATGATTATGATAGAAGATCAATAAGCCCCCTTCACACTAAGTGGTGGGTGTTATGGATACAATCTTATAGTACAGTTAATTGTATATCGCAATATTGATATATTTCATGATATAGTACATTTTCTCAAAACTCAGTTGAAAATTTGTAGATAAAATAACAAGATGGGAATGACTAATTGTTGCTAATCCAGTGAATTAAATACCCGATAAATCAAGATATGTCTTCACATTGCTGCAAAAATCCTGTAAATCCATTCAATTCAACTTTCATAAAGTAATGACAGCCTACAACAATCAGAGATACTACATGAATAGCTTCATCTGCATACTGTACATGGCATATAATAATACACAGGTCTTACAGTATAAATTGTCACATTGCCCAAACCTATTTCACACCAATGAAAAAAAAACATTCCCTTCCTCTCTAGCTAAGTCTTCGGCCATTTTTCCTGCGCAGAGCCATTCAAAACAGACTTTGCTTCTGTAATCTTCAGCCCAAATTCAGATCATAATTAGCCCACTACTATATAGTCACGCCTAAACATCAGGTGGACATATACTGTGATTGAACCAGGCCAAAAAAGATCCTCCCAAGTACTGTATTTATCAGAGGGGTGATAATCGGCACACCTGCAGGTAATTAGCTTACAGGCTGCATTGATAAAGCTTATGGCCATGTGTGGTCCATCATTAAGTTGCTGTAATGAAAAATTATTATTATTATTATTGTCAGACACAATGTGTGAAGTGAAATCTCTATAATGTGATGACAATGTGTAAATAAAGCAGATGATTCTGCCTCCATAATTTAAGAGGCTGATTACAGACATTTCCTTTTCTATAGGAATTGGTAGTTAAACATCCTGTGATACAAATATATATATAAAAATATAATATAAAAAAACAATAAAATATAGCCTCCCGTCCTCTCTCCTCTGCTCCTCTCCTCAAGATCCTGGATACAGCTTCGTCAGCATTTTCAAACCACAAGACACTCTTTTACAAATACTTTCAATTAATGCGTTGGATATTCTCCTGGAGACAGAGATAGCACAATAAATCACATCACACCAGACCCACACATAATGCAACCGATAGACGCTATGGGGCTCATTCATTGACAGGCTATACTTGCTGGCCATAGCTCATGTGGTAACAATGATGTGTAACAATGGTTTTGACTGGGGATAATTGCCTGTATGCTCAATTTGTTGGAAATTATCAAAACAAATAAATGAAAATACACTTAATAAAATACTTATTAGTGTAATGTTACTTTTATTTGTTCAGTTTTAATTGTTTTATTTTTATGATGTAAACTTGGCTCAAACTCAATATGTTTTAAAATAGAAGCTATGTTATATTATCTTATATTGTCATACCACTATAATTTAATCTTAACATCAACCTTATTCCAGGAATTCTGGGAGGATGTGAGGAGCTAACAAGGAAGGTTTTGTGCTCGTCAGTCACAGCTCTGACTGAAAAAGCAAAGTCTGCTTCCCCAAAGAACTTCTGACTGTGCCGTCAGTGTAATAGCCGGAACCTGTTATTGACTTTCTCACTTGGGTGACCTGGTGAAGTTGAAAACAGAGACTAATTGAAAGAGCAGTGGGCCTTAGGGCCATTTCACAACCAAACTGCACTGCTGCAAAAAACGCAGGCATCCTCATTCATTTCAATGAGACCACAGCACTGGTAAAACAGGAGGGCTGCTGCAAAAAAACAAAACAGGTCTGGGAGGTCTGGCAAAAATGTATCCTAGATCTTCTTAATATTGCAACATCATCTGGCACCACATAGCATTGGTTAATATGTACGTACATGTAAGCATACAAACCAGGCAGAACACCCTGTACCATGTAGTAAAAGGCAAGGTTACTGATTTACCTGCATCACTTTGCTCTTTTACAGCAGCCCATGTTTCAGATTAAAGCTGCTTCTTAGAAAAAGCCACTGGTTTGTATTTGATCTTTTACCTGTAACCTGTAGCAACAAGCTCACACTGATGCTGCGATCCAAACGCGCCTTTAGGCAGTAAATACGCAGCCGCAAACACACTTGCATAGCATTTTGTGATGCTGTATCACAGATCCATTATTCAGCAGAATACAGCGAGGGGGAGCCTTGACCTCTCTGAAGCTCTACCCCCAGGATCTTTTCACACACTGGCATGACACAAATCAAATGGCAACACAACAGTATAGGGTTGTGTATGGTTGCTGTGACCATGTGTGGTGGTGAATAATCTTCTGTGGCTGAATCACAGGACAGAGCAGGCTGTGGGGCAAGCTGTTGGCTGGAACTACAACATTTCTTGTCTGTCCTTCAAATTTCATGAAACTCTTTTCTTCAGTTTTCCTCCCCTGGCGTTCAGACATGGATATATGAACTCACATGCAGTATACAGCACATTTCACTGTAAACACACACACACACACACACACAGCCACTATAAGCATGGCCAAATTGAAAATGTCTCGTCCTCCCTCTCATTTTTCTCAGAGAAGCACTTTTATTTATTTTGGTCTAGTATCATCACAGACTTCTCCAAAGAATATCTGCCAACACATATGTTGCTCAGATTCATTACAGTTTTTCTCAACTGCTGAGACACATTTCCTGAAATCATCCACCGCTTTGTCAAAACTATAAACACAAAAAACATACCACACTGACCTGTACAAACCTCAAACTTAACACACGCCCACACTCTTTTCTTACATCTAAATCAAATGTTGCCCTCAGATGGCACACAAAAACCATCAAATACACAGGCCGTATAAACTGCTAATGGTGACATTGATTCATAACCTTAAATCTGCAATTAATCATGATCTGTATAATCTGTACATATTCAGGAAAAGGTATAAATAACTCAGGTGTGTAGGTGCACAAATTTAAATTTACAGTAAGTACAGGGGGTCTGTCTACACTACATGTGACATTAGTCCTGACCAGGCGGCAAGGGGATCCATCCCTGGATAGACTTCACTGCCGTGTCCCTACATGCATTGCAACTGGAGAATTGAGTCTTAATTGAGTTCAGGTTGTGATGACTGTATTGACCACTAATGTTTACTTAGTTTATGACCACTAGTAGTGCTATGGAGTGGCTTTTTTTATGAGTGGGTCCCCGTTTTGTTTGACTCGTGGATACGTACGAGCAACGCTGCGAGTAACACTGAATGTGAACATAACTTTTGTTTGTTGACAAGAAAACGCCACATGACAACTTTAACAAGCATGTTGTGAAACCTGTGATGTGTGAAGGGATTTGAGTTTTGCACAAAAATGTTAAACAAAAGAACCAATCTGCATTATACTGTATGTGAAAATGGGTAAATTGTGTTTCTAGTTTTGTGGAAATTTGTCTGTTTTTTGGTAGCTGATTAAATGTTCTCCTTCTTTTAGTCTGCTATATTATTATTTACTTTTATTACTATTTTATTATTGTTTAGTTATTGCTTTTAACCTTTACAATTGCAGCTGTGAAATGTCTTTGTGAGATGATATTAGAACCAATAACTTAGATGTAAAAGGAAATTCAATGCAGCAAATTGTAAATGGCACACATTATGTGCTCTATAAGATCAACTAACAGGACCAGGCTTTAGGTAAGTCTCCAATATCATTACTTGATGAAAAAAAAAAGTGTCCTAATCAGGGCTGGTTATTCCATCCACCTGTCACCCTTCTTATCTTCTGTTTCTCTGTTGAACAACGTCCATCACCCCTCCCTTTATATTTCTTTACCATTTCTATCCCTCATCAGCTTCGTCCGGCGATGCTCCCATATTCCAACAAGTCACTTCCCACCTCTTTCATGCCATGGTTAAATATTCATGGTGCTCCTCAGGGCTCGCCTCTCTAGATCCCAGTGACATTAGGGCAGCAGGTGGCAAAGCTGCTTTTCATTAATTACAAAACACCTCCCTAGGCAGAAGTGAACCCCCACCCAAAATACACACACACACACACACACACACACACACACACGTGCGCACATACACACTCACTTGGACAAACAGTCACAGTGAAGCTGAATGCTTGACAACTTTTAATTTCATAAGGGCAGAACAGAACAGCTCACCCCTAATTATAGAAATAAACACACAAAAACAATTACTGACAATGCAGCAAAATGGCTTTTAAGGTCACATATACATATAAATACACATGTATAGAGGGCCTGTTTTAGTGTCCAACTCTGACTCTCATTGTAGCTCCTGCTTCGTCTTAATTCAATTCATTTTTCAGGCAGAAAAAAACATTACTGCCACTTGATGGCACGATCAGGCTTGGCACTTTAATTGCACCCACTCAGAGAAGGCAGGCGGGCAGACAGGCTGGCAGGAGGGAGAGTGGATAATGGAGAAATCAGTCAGCCATCGCTCCGCTAACTATATTAAATTAAAGAAAAAACGTATAGAAGCTGGAAATAAGTGAAAGACAGATGCATAAAGACCGTCATGAGTGAGGCGCTGGACTGTCAGTGACATGCACAATGAAAGAGGAAGTATCAAAGAGGAGCGGAAGCTTTCTGAGAAGAAGATGTAATCTTCAAGTCACAGCTTGATTTTTATGATGGGTCCGTTATCGTCCTCTCACATGCCAGAGCTGCCTCTCTCCCTGCTGTCTGAATTTCCATCTCTTTTCATCACTTGCTCTCTAAAATGTCCATAACAGACACTTGCAAATTCATATAATGGGATCTGCAGGTTTTAACTTCTCAAATCCTCCCTAGAACCAAATTTAAAGACTTCGCAGTAATTACGCGATGACTAACATCCACTTGTTGCATGAGTCACTCTCTCAGAAACATGCTGTCTGAAGATGATGACCTCATGTTCCTCTGAACAAAGCGATTTTCAGCCATTAATCAGACACTTCAAAATGCTATAATAATGGGTTCTAAAAAGTCTCCAGCATCAAACGTCAGCTATGATGTTGAAGACCCACAGTGAGTGTTTGGGGGTGTACACACACACACACACACAGTCTTTTCCAGTCAGAGATGAAAGTGAAAGTGATTCATATCACGCTTGTCCTAATTTAATCTATTTCAGAGTGCCATCACTAAGGATGGACTGGCTCATGAGTCAATGGTGCAAAGGATGATGGTTTACTCAGCCTGCATGAGTGTGTCTGTGTATGCATGTAACTTATAACTATACAGTAGCTGTAAAAAGTACAACATGTCATCCTGAAATGTCGTGGAGTATGAGTATAAAGTATACCAAAGTAAAGTACATGTGCCTCAAAATTGTAAGTACATACTTGAGTAATTGTACTTAGTTACTTTCCACCACTGCAATTCACTATAATGTAAAATAAAAACAAAACAGCAAATTCTCACATCAATCATTTGGCATTTTTGCTCAAAACATTCTGAATAAATAATTAATCCATTAAAAAATAGTTGCAGATTAATTTTCCTTTCTATAACCTAATCGTTACAGCTCTATGGCATACATGAACACACCTCAGTTAACAGTATCAGAATGTTTCTCCTTTGCAGCTTATTTTTTAATCCCTTTTCTCACTGTATGCACTGCAGCAAGTAACTTCTGAGCTTCACAGGGAAGCTGCCTGCATTCGAGGACATCGCCTGCATCCCAAAACACGGTGACCAATCGGCAGACAGCGCCAGTTTTCACCAACATTATTTGCCAACGGTGATGTAAGAAAGACAGCTAACAATGTCTGGCTGCAGTCAGAAGAGAGAGACAGAGATGCATAACAAGAGCTTCCTGGCTGGATCTCCCCTGGTTCATTAACAGCTGCCACATCTGTTGAGAACCGTTACCAGTGTGAGTTTGTATATTGTGTGTGCATATATTTGTGTGTGTGTGCGTCACTGACAGCCACTAAAGTGCCGCTGAATGTGTGACTGAATGAATTTGAACGAAACCACACCAGTATCTCACTTCATGATTTAACTGTCAAGAAAGCCATTTGCCATCAATAATCTATTGATGGAGAAGTTCGTATTTCAAAAGAGACTTTTAATATTTAATGTCCTTACCTAGCAAATATACTTTTAAACACACCCACAGTTCCTGGAGGCTATCACTTCTGCAGCTTTAATGTACATATACTCTCTCTCGGTGTGCTTTCCACAATAACCTCATCTTCCTGAAAAGATAATCAAAATGAAATCTCTTTCTCTTCCTCATCCCTGTCTGACTGTGGGCTCAGCTGAGATCAGTGAATTGACTATCAAACACATTTTCAGCCCATTTAGCCACTAAGCTGCTATCACTGCTATTGACTGCACAACGAGGGCTCAGTCTTCCAGTGCAACCGTGAAACACCGCTCACCACAGGTTGACCAAACCACAGAAAATACAACCTTTCTGATGAATCGCATGTCTAGGTGGGATGATTGGCTCTGCATTATGGGGGTCAGAGGTCAGGCAATAAATCAATGTTTGCAGCTTTCAATTTCAATTGTATGACAAAGAACATCAACAATCTTGGAGCAATAAGACACAGCTTCGCACACAGACATTTGTTGCCTCCTTGAACATTAAATCATGTCTTTTGTAGATTGTAGGAAAAGGAAACTTCTTTATACGCGTGTAAAACTGCAAATTTAGTAGTATTCATGAACTGGGTGTTAAAGCCTTGAATTTATAATATAGGACACACAAACACATAACATAAACAACCAATCTTGATATGGATCCCTTAGATTTATTTTTAATTTTTTTAAGAATTGTGACCAAGATACATATTAAGCGGGACATTTTACAGCTGAGAAATAAACTTGTCAGTTCCCGGTTTCATTGTAACTTTAGGTTTTGGACTGTTGGTTGGACAAAATGAGATTATTTGATAATGTCGCACCAAGGACATTTTCTGCCATTTTATAGACCAAACAATGAATTAATAGAGAAAATAATCGGCCGATTAATCGATAATGAAAAAAATAGTTAGTTCCAGTCCTATCTGTGATGAGCTAAAATCTGGCAATAATATTGGCCCTGCTCATGTATAGATCGGGCTATGCTGGGTATATATACTGTAGGTTGAATTACTAGTGTCTAACATCAACTTCAGACCTTTTATTTACATGGAGAGAGTGGAGAATTACTCCAATGCGTCATTAGATGAAGGAGTCTAGGTATATTTTCTCCGTATCTCCACGGTGCTGATGGATCCAAGCAAACTCACACCTTCATTAGACTCTCAAGTAAATGAGCTGCATGGAAAAAGCCTGCTACCTTCTTCCATCATGTATCCTTTAAGGTGACTGGGTTCATCATTACAGCACGATACATGCAGGAATATTCTTACCTTCTCACCTTCAACTCCTCATTATATTTCCAAAGAAAAGGTATGTATGTGTGTATTGGTGAGTGTTGTTCATGTGCCAGCTTCATGGCGTCCTACTGTGGTTATTAGACTATAAGATTTACAGCTGATTCTGCCCCTCTGTGACTCGATTAACCCGTCCTGCCACCTCTCTGCTGCTGCCTCTGTCTCGTCTCCTTGCTCTCTGCTCTGGCAGGTGGAACACACCCTTCCTCACTGCCATGGAAATGCACACAGACACACTTATCAAGATAATCTTGAGCATTGTCTGCATAATAACACTCGACTTAATAAATAATTCAACAGTCTATTCTGTTCATAGATAGATAAATGGATAAATTATAAATCAGTCATTGCTGATGGCTGATGCAACAAACTGCTCTGGGCAGTTCACCCAAGACAATGAAGGTCATTAGACGCATATGCACCTATAATGCTTCTGTAGCTGCTGTATCAGCTTTAGTGTGGAAATAAATGGAGATCTATTCATCATTATTGTACAAAAATACATGATATCTGAATTCAGAGCAGGTGCTCTATTTTTGTAAAGGAAATCCTCCTATCAGCGTTATTTGGCTTTGATCTCAGTTAATTGGGAGGAGACTGAGCATGTTACCAATGTTGTCTTGCCCAGGGTGGTGGAGGGTGAATGTCGAAGATTTTTACATTTAAATAGCTGTAATGTTCTGAAATGCAGGAGCACAGTGCCGAAATGCATGCTCACTTCAAATTATCTGAAAATCAGACAATTTTGCAGTTGCCTGATTCATAGCCCCCACCCCCACATACATACCAAGTACACCCAAAAATAACATCAGAGGAAAGTGAAATCTGAATCAATGGGGCCGTCTGTTATGAGTGAAACTCTCCTGCTGTGCTTAAAACTTGACTTTACATGCAGTCAACTCCATCAGCGAGGTGTGAAACTTCTGGTCCAACTTGTGACACACGGGTCAGAGTGTCATGAGTGTAAATGGGAACATGAGGGGCGACATCTCTGGGAAAGCAAAGAGGATATTGAAAGGGGCTATTACAGAGCAAGTCTTAATATGTATGTGTATATGTTGTTGATTGATGAGTATGATAAGAAAGAAAACTGCAGATTTTGTAGGGGCATTAAGCATGATTTTACTTCGTAAAGCACTAGCAAACTATTTTTTAAAGCGTTATCAAAATAAAGGAATTTTCCATAGCATTGTTATCATTTTCCAGTTAAAAAAAAAAAAAAATCTTCTTTTCTTTGACTCACTTGAAACAAGTGTAACCACAGTGTCTACAGCCAAGCTAGCGGCTCTGTGAGGCACAGTGGAGCTTTGAACTATCAGCATGCTAACATGCTAACCAAGACAATGCTAGCATAGTAGTGATGTCAAGACAGAACAGTATGATGTTTACCATGTTCCCTGTCTTAGTTTAGCATGTTAGCACGCAAATATTTCCTAATTAGCAGGCTGATGGGAATGTCAAAAGTATTTGGTGAAATTTCTTTTTTAAATGGCCTGATGGTGCTGCTAGATTAAAAGTCAGAGGATCACCACATTGATTACAAAAGATCCTGTGGGGAACATGAATTTGTGTACCAATTTCATCCAATAGTTGCATTCCTCCTCTGGGGACCATGAATGCCTACAACATTTAATGGCAATCCATCCAGTAGTTGTTGACATATTGTCAACAAAGTCTGGACTACAGCCGCCAACAGCTAAAAACAACAAACTTCCCCTCCAGCCTGGATCTGATATGTGAAGCACAGTTGCTCTCAGATTTGCTCCTGTCGCGCATTATTAAGTGATGAACTCAAGCCCATCCATTGTAAAGTAGCGCTGCAGAGGTAAATCATTAAGATAAAGGTCTCGTGTAAAATACAGACTACAAACAGGGTGAGATGAATTAGTATGCCAGGTGTGATCCATGTCTCTTAAACCTGTCAGGGACACTTTATGGACCACTCCTAGATAAGAGTGCTCGAAGTAAATCATTGGAGAAGGGAGGCAGTGTCGTGATGTTTCATCTGTTCTCGGCTGCAGAGTGTGGTCTGTGGTAACTGACTTCATCCCCCAGAATGAATCTGTTCATCCTCAGGGGACAAATTATCTGTGACTAGTTCATTGGGGAAATTTAAATATTGTGGTGGACATTACGTATGCCAGTATGATTTGAGCTATTGCAGATTTTGCTCACACAACAGGCAGGAGCAGGGGAGGAACTGTCACTGAGGTCAATGGTGGTCATGCATCTCAATCAGAGAGGGTGTCACGTAAATTCACACACACACACACACACACACACACACACACACACACACACACACACGGTCAAGCACTTAATGTGCACAATGGCACAAAAGGAGAAAAGACAAGCTGTTTTTCAGCTTGACCTCACAATAATAAGCAGGCTGAGTTGTAAAGTAGAGGCATAATCACAATAAAAGTCTCTTGAAAACCTTGGGCAATTGCCAAGAAGATTGAAAGCATAGCTGAGGTTAATAGGGATATCAATAGTTTAGCAGGTATTTGGTCATTAACCATACTATTGGGCACATTGAAACAATGATGGTGGTGCTTGATGTAAAGTTAAGTAATCACTAAGGTTATTACAATTCATCCTGAGGGGAACATGAATGTCTGTACTAAATGTCATAACCTCCTTCGCATCGAAAGGAGCCAGCTGAGGTGGTTCGGGCATCTGATTAGGATGCCTCCTGGACACCTCCCCTTAAGAGGTTTTCCGGGCACATGCAACTGGTAGGAGGCCCGTTTTTATTTCTCATCTGGCCTGGGAACGCCTTGAGGTCCCCCAGGAGGAGCTGGAAGGCGTTGCCAGGGAGAGGGATGTCTGGACAACCCTGCTTAGCTTGCTGCCGCCGCGACCCGGCCCCGGATAAGTGGAAGAAAATGGATGGATGGATGGATGGAAATTTCATAACAGCCCATCCAATAGTTGTCGAATAGTGTGAATTGACTCAAAACCACAAATGTCAACCTCATGGTGGCGCTAGAAGAAAAGTCAGGGGATCACCAAAGTCATTACAATGCATCCTCTGGGAACCATGAATGTCTGTACAAACTTTTGTGCCAATCCATCTTGTAGATGTTGAGATATTTCACAGGATAAGTGAAAACAGTGATCTGCTGGTGGCGCTAGAGAAAAGGTAAAGAGATCAGAGTCAGTTGGATTCATCCTCTGGGAACCATAAATGTCTGTACAAACTTTCATGGCAATCCATCCAATAGTTGGATGCCATCCCTAGAGGCTAAAAAGCTCAAAGTTTGATGATCTGTCCTCACAGGCATAATACAAGATCTGTCTTCCTGAATCAACAAGCCATGTTTTTTAGGGTGCAGAGAGGTGAAATCTGTGGTTGCCTAAGAGGTCGCAGTAGATATAACTGACAGCTGGGAGCAACTCTGTTGTCTCTCAGTAGAAGTGAGAAGTCCTGCTCTTCTCCCCACCACTGCATTTACGTCAACTGAAGGATTGAAGGATTACTTCCCCCCGGTGCCATGAGGTGAGGTAGATTGTGAAGAGGAAAAGAGGAAGAAAGGTTGTTTTTCTGCCACATCAGAAATGAGAGGAAGGCTTGTTGAAGTAATATTGTTAGGAGGCTTCCCCTCTGAGCAGCTTTGGTTTTTTGCTTCTCCCTGGTATGATTTCCTTACCCATCTTCTTTTCTCTTTCTCTCCCTCTTAAAAATCCTCTTTTTGACTCCCGAAGAAATTGCTCATCAAGCTTCGTTTCCGAATTAAGACATTTTGACCCCAGTAATGGAGAAAGAATCCTCTCTGAAGCTGACAATATTGTTTTTTCAGCAACTCATTATGTTTACAGCAAAGATAAATTCACCAACTTCCCTGCCACTGTTTGTCAATGTGGGATTTAGTTGAAAGTGAGAAAAAAACATTTTGCCTTCAGGCTACAACATTTAAAAGAATAAACAACACATTATTTTTAGCGAGAATATGCACTAAATGCCAGATAGTATGCTGGGGAGGAAAGTGACAGAAAAATTAAGCAAACTGAAAGTATGATGGATTTAGACAATTACAGCATGGAAAATTGATATTGGTCCCTCAGTGTGTGAAAGTCTGATTGCAGAAGATTAATATAGACTGGCTGACATGTCAAATATTTCAAGAGTTTGGTCATAGATTGGTATATTTGGTATATGTTGATTTTGTTGAACCCCAGTTTGGAGGAGGAGTTCAGCACCAAGGACAACTCCCCCCATAGACTGTAGTTCTTTGCCCCCCTGTGGCAAAGATCACGTGATTAGAAATGTCTTTTTTCTTTCCTTCCTTTCTTTTTTTTTCTGAAATGGTAGTGCAGTAGCCTAAACCCCTATAGTAATGTGTATTACACACATACAGTAGATATGACCAAGACCAAGTGTGCATTAATCCGTATTTGAAAATAGTCCCCAACAAATACACTATTTACTCCTGTTTGAGTAAAGTTAGATAAAACCTACAAACTACAGCTGCTTTAGGAAATGTTTAACGAAAACATTTGTGACTTGTTTTTAAAGATTTACACTATGTCTTCAGTATGAATCAGTGGGCTTGGGCCTGAGTGCCACAGACGGGGTGGGAATGCTGAAAAGTATTGACAGAATGAGTAATGCAATGTTGGATTTGTTGACAGTAGGGAAAAATACTGAATATTGCATCTTAATAATGATCGTAGACCCACCAAAGCGTGATGTCAACTTTAAGCCATAAAACAGCATTACAGTTCCATCCTCCTGTTAGACTATTTGGGAAAACGAATGCATCTAAAATGACTGATACCAAAACAAAGATCAGGCCTAATATCTTTGAACATGTGCACTGCATTTTTTTTATTCTTTGTAGCATCTGTGGAGTAGCTTTGATGCCACAAGGAAAAAAACGTCAAGTCATCACTAGAATTAAGCTTTGTTGGCTCTGCATCTTTCAGATTGGAAAGATTTCTCCCGTGGCTCAATATCATCACTTATTTTGCCAGCTTTATACATATAAATATCTAATTCAATTTTAAATCACATTGCTTCTCATATTATAATGAGTTGAATGTATGTGATGTGCCTAATGTCTAATTAATTACTAAACGAGTGTAAATATCCAGTCATGAGTAAATATGCAGTTTGTCTTTTTATCTGTGGTAGAGAGATGAGTCATCATGATAAAAAGACAAGCTAATAGGTAATTGCTGGTTCCCCTTTAAAGCGTCCTGCAGAGCTACTCCTGATTCATTTTATAAAACGAGACTACAGTTGTCTTCCACAGACAGGGCATGAACCTAACCCAGGGTCCCTTGTAGCTGGGAGAAGTGACATAAGGTGATTAGATGTGTTATAGTGCAGAGAGAAATGGAGAAAGTGGAGAAGAAAATGTCCTCAGGACTTTGTGTCCATGCATGTTACAAATCCATATTTCACCTAAACATTAAATAGCGGGCTGGAGTGAGAAGAACACATCAAAGGTCCTTTTCACTCAGAGGGCAAAAAGCAAAATTTTGCCAGAGCAGCAGGAGTCATTTACACCCACCTGGTGCCTTTCACATACTACCTGTGACCTCCTGATGGAAGCACAAAAAAGAAGAAAATCACCACCACTCTGACTCTTCTGACAATCAAGCAGAAAGACAAGCTCTGCCCTCTGGTCAATCCCAGTCACCTGCCCATCGGTTAGCACCTGCATTACCATGGCAACTGATGACCTGGATATGCTGCATCGTAGTTGTGTTCTAGTGAACTGTATTTTCTCTGGTTCTCTCTGGCGAAATCTGGCTTGAGCAAAATCCTGAACGTGATGACTTTTACCACTTTTATGCAAATCTGGCATTTCTTTGTTATTGAGCAGATTCTAATAGAAAGATAAAAAGTTTGTATCACTGTGAAAATTGACCTTTTAACTTAGAAAAGGTTTACATTTTAGATGCAGGTTCCAATAATCCTTTACATATGCGACAGAGTGATGTGTAAGTGGAGGTTTATTAGGATGATAAGACCACACATTCTCTGAGAAGTGATAATAATAATTGTGTAGATTAAGCAGAGCTTCACTAGGGAGCTATAGAGGTGAAATCACATTTAATTAATCTGATTTGATCTACATGTTATATGCCATAAATGCGCCACATGGCCATACAGAAAGTTATTTTTCCTATTAGTGTTTAGCAGTAATTATTTGCCAGAATGATATTGAGAAACAGATTATATAACAAGGTAAGATCTACATGGAATTAATATGATTAGGTACTGTCTTGTTTTTCATTATTTGTCTATGAATATATTGCTCTTTAAAATCCCTTTATAGGGAGATTTTATAATCAAATGCAATTTGCGCTGAGTTATATTTCTTATTCTGACTCCCTGTATTTTAAGCCTAACAAGGCCACAGTGCAGCTCTGTAATCCTGAGAACATGCTGAGGCTTAAACGAGATGAGACTACAATAAACAAAAGGGGGAAGAAAACACAGCATCTCGCTGCAGCTTTGAAGTGGGAACCGGATCAAATCCCCATACGAAGCAAATTGCCTTTCTTTCCCACCAACTAAAAAAGGATCAAAACTGTCTTTTCCTAAAAATAACGAGACTCCGTCTCCCTGTCTCTCTCTGTGCATCCTCCATGGGAAGACAAACACCAAGGACTTTCATGTTTTCCTACTCAACAAAGTCCTGGTCTCTCAACTTCTCAAACATAAGATTTGTGCAGTCACATAAAGGGAAAAAAAACGTGAATGTATGTATTCAGAAACTGTGTGTTAAGTCTGTTTCTAAGATTTCTCATGACAACTTGGTTCATTCTGAACACTGTGAATATTATGTAAAATAAAAAAAACAAAATGTAATATAATATGCCATTAACTCTGCATTCTACTTAACATACCTAAAAAAATGCAAACAGTATGACTCAGGAAGGATCCTCGCAAGTCGAGGTCTCTTTCACTTGTACCGGAAAACTGAACCATTTAACAAGAAACCATGCAGAAGACAACGGGAGCCTTGAGGATAATAATGAAATTATTCATGTCACACAGCTCTGTGCCACACTGCAATTAAATAATAAGTCAATATGACAAAATTGCAGACTAAGCATTAAACTTTGAGTTTTGTACTTTTTCCTCCATTAGTAGTAAATGCAGCGCGCATAGATAGCTGATGAAGGCCTCTGCTTTGCTTAGATTGGCCCAAATGTACATCGGGACTACAGACAAAGTGTTATAAGAGACGTTACATAAGTAAATAAATCAACTGCTCATCCACCCACAAACTCATCCAACCCACACACAGGGCTATACAATGGTTAGATACTTCAGTTTAACACACACACACACACACACACACACACACACACACACACACACACACACACACACACACACGGTGGCAGCCCATGTGAGTATGCCTCCCAAGAGTATAAAGGATCTAATGTTGCACTTACACTTTATGTAATGGTGTTAACTTTGGAACTTTAAAAGGCATTTTCAAATATGTTAATTTACCATGATAGGTGGAGGAGGTGGGTGGAGGAAAAAGATAGGTGGAGGAACAAATCAGCAACTGACAGGCACTAACTAAAAGTGATGAGGGAGGGTAAGGGACTGCATCAGCGAGCAGCTCATCACTGTTAAAACTGTAAATGTGTTAGTTTAATATTGACTACTCCCATAAACATAAAAAACTGAAATTTCTGAGAAGTCAAAAAAAAAACGTAAACTCAGAATACAATGAAACCACAAACTATGGTACTCAAAAATGACCACAGAGGTAAGTTAAAGGGAAACTGCATCGATTTTACACATTAAAGTCTGTTCATAGGTCTTGGGGAGGACTACTGCATATGTGGAAAAAAGTTGTATAAAGCCTTTTGTGGCTCCAGAGGGAGCTGCGAAAAGTCTGTAAAATTGCCTCAAGTCACTTGAGTCAGCGTTGGTTGAGTCTGAAGATTAAAAGTTTTAAAATGAAAAAAGAATTTGAGGGTGTGGAGTTAAAAATAAGTGAGGTCACCAGACCTCTGCAGCCCGCTCCTCATCTCTGCTTGAGGCTAGCAGCTTGAGGCTACATTAGCCGCTAGTAGCATAACACACCCGAATCTCTGACCGAATGTCGGCGGTCGAGCTGCATTGTGGGTATTGCGTGGAAGAAAAAAAGATGATAGCTCTGGTTCTGCTGCATCTCGATTTTGATACTTTTAAACTGAACTTTTACTTTTAAACTGTCCATTGTGAGTCCGACAATGTTACAGGAGTGCGATGCTGGTGCAGTACTCTTTTAAAATCTCTAAGACACAAATTGAGCAAAATAAACTTCACAAAAGTAGGGTTTTCTGCAGGGTTCTTGTACTAGATTGTACAATATATCTGATAAGACAGATAACAAATACATTAACTGCAATGTACATGTGCCAGTCAGTGTAAGGGATTTTAACTCAATTTAACCTGTAAAATTGGCTAATAGATGAAATTGTGCAGAAAAACAAGAGATTAAAAGTTAAACGAACACCCAGCTGTTACTGTAGCTGACGTGAGTGACCCTGTGCACAAGGTCACAGTAGAGACAGAGGGAGGTAACTGTCTCTTTTTGCCGCCCTGGGTCTTAGTGTTGCTCTAAGTGGTCACCTGTCTCGGTCTGTTGGACAGACAGACACACCTGAGTGTGATCATTAGAAAAGATGGACAAGTTCTTTCCTCGCTGCCCATGTGGGACCACAAAACTGGCACATGAGAGACACGATTATCACCCAGGGAGACCAAAAAACTAAAGCATGTCAAACTAATTTAAGAAATCAATATCCTATCTTGTGAGACTTCTAACACAGGAAATACCCATAGCTCTGGGGCATATAAAGGCACTGAATAGCATTTGAAAAAATCCCATTAGTATATGGCCCCGTTTTATAAAAGGTACTAAGCCTGGATGCATGTTTGCATGTGTGTTGGGGATTTGTCGGGTTGTTTTTTTGCACGTTCGTTTTTGGTTCCATTGATTTAAACTCACCCTAAAGTCGATGCCCACAGTGGAGATGAAGCTGCCAGCCAGGAAAGCTCCGTCTTTAAAACGGACCAGTAGGCATGTTTTCCCCACACCGGAGTCTCCAACCAGCATCACCTGAACGGGGAAACCAAGAGGGAAAAACTCTGGAAGGCTCAACTAAGAAGCACAAAAATGTACAACCACCAGAGGTGTGAAGGATAAAACTTCAGACTTTGACTGATCAATAAAAAGGTAAATGTCAGACAGAACTGGAAGAACTAGCAAAAAAAAGCATGAACAAGAGCATGAACAAGATGGAGCTGTTACTCATATGTTTAATTTTATATCAGCATCTGATTGTTTGTCCTGACGAAAAAACAGAACATTTGAATCATTCAGTTAAATTAGTCCTGGTATTTTGGTGCTTGGCCAGTGAAGATGGTGTATGTGAAAGAGTGTGTGACTGCTCATCATGGCCACCATTGCATTTGCATGTTACTTAGATCCTTTCTGCATAGTGTGTGAATGTATACAACCATCTTAAAATGCACATCCACGCATGTGTTTGCACATACATAAACAGACATACTTGGGCTTCATTCCTGCTGAACACACAGTCTTGCATTTCTCTTTTTTCTTCCGAGCTGTGATGAAGTTAAAGGTTTGATGTGATTACCGTTATCAGGTTAGCTGAGGGACTGCGAGCCCTAGACCATGGAAATCAAAAGTGCCTCTTGGGTGCACAGAGGAAGCAGAGAGGAGATGAAAGACAGAGGAAGAAGAATGAAGGGATGATTGATCATACTCTTTTTCCCCCCTTTAACAGCTACAGGGAGCCAAATGTGTTTGCAGGAGGCGTGCAGGATGGAGGGGCACCTGGTCTGTCCTTGCCCTTGGGTTTTTATAAATAAAAAGCAATCAATTTCCTCACTGACTCAATGCAGAATAACGACCGGAGGGAACAGTAAATGGTGAAACATGGGCACAGTGCCCTACAAATGATGTGCTCTTTTACATTTCTTCCACCAGAAAG